>VYXF01010903.1:91005-108114 GCA_013397295.1 Polioptila caerulea
AAAAAAAAAAAGGCTTTAGGCCCCCAAAATAAAAGCAGAGATTTCCTATAAGGAAAGAAACAGCAAGAGCTGGAAAACCTCAGGAAAAAATAAGATTCTGCCCTAAGGTTTTGCAAATGTCAAGCATGGCGAGCACAAGAAGAACAGCACAGGAGCAGAAAAGGCTTTTAAGCAAAACCATTTCCAAACATTTCCCTCGGAGATGAGCTCCTCTCTCCCATGAGCAGGAATTTGCCTGCATGGATCCCTCGGCTCTGCTGTCAGAGCTGGGTCCTGCAGGGAGCACACGAGGAGATTTTGGCTTTTTTTCCCTTTCACAGCGGTTTGATGGTGCTGGGAAGGGAACAAGTCGCTGCCTTTAAAGGCACTCACACAGGGACAGAGTATGAGCTCAGCACATCAAAAAGAGGTTTTATAGCCCTGTAAAACCTGTCCACAAATGCTGATGAACTCCTTGTAGCACCTCCTAATTCCAGCTGACAGCAGGGGTGAAGCGCATCAGACACTGACAGAAAACAGGGGGGGAAAAATCCACATCAGAGCTGACAAAACTGTTCAAAAATGGTTAAAATAAAAGATATGGCACAAAATCTGCAGCAGAGTTTCCATTTCTTTCCCATCACCCCATTATTTATCAGCTCCAAGGAGATGAAGGCTAACAAGCCCTGTACAGGCTGGGAATTCTGCATCCTTTGCTTCCAGAACTCACATTCCTGTTGGAGTCCCAGAGACACATCAGGTGTGATGGTCACTTCACACCCTTCTTAGTCCTCGTCAGAGAATCCTCCAGCTTGAGAAAGAAAAGCTTCCAAGTGGCATCAGTGGGGGAAAAAAGCTGGGAAAAATTCTGTATTCTCAAGTTGTACCAATTAAAAAGAATTTAATGATGGCCCAGGGTTCACAAGGCACAGGTTTTGTGCCAACTGCCAAATACTGAAGTAGGGAATGTGTCACTCCCTATCCTGCATTCCCAACCTTTTCCTCTCAGCCTAACACCCAGCAGAGCTGACTTTGACTTTCACAACTCCACCAAACAGCTTTTTGAAATTATTTCTCTCTCCAAGAATTTGGGCACCTTTTTCGGCACCTTCAGCAGAGCTGAAGTTGCTTTTAACTCACATGGATTTAGTTACATGAATATTTAGGCATAAACACCAAAATCCCTTTAAAACTAGAATATAACTAAATGTGATAAACAATTTCAAGGAAAATCCACCTTAAATGAAGTTCAGAGCAGCCTGATGCTCAACAGAGCAAGAGGAATTTTTTCCTTGCTCATAAACCTGCAAATATTTCATTAAAGGAGTTGATATTTTTCAAAATCTCCCCAAAGCTCATGGCAATGAGCTGCACAAGTGACTGTACATTGTTCAAACAAATAATTTTTATTCTGGGCTTGATTTCTTTGAACTTCAGCATAAATGCTGGTGTTTATGAAATGCATTGGATCAACAGCTCCAGGATAAAAAGCATCCAAAAAAAAAGTTGTTAATGCAGGAGAATGGGAGAAAAATTCTGCTCTGTCACCCTGCTAGCAGAATATAAAATAAAATATGGCACAGCTGGGTCAACAGGGGCCATCCCTGGGAAAGAAAATAATCCAAAGTCTGCAGCCAGCTCAGCTCTGGAGCTCGTCCAGGTACCTGTTACCACATAATTCAGTTTTGAACACAGCCAGGATTGTCCAGCCAAAGAGAAAAAGGATCAATCTGGGCCATTTCTGCTTCATACTCTTGGTTTTTAAAAGGCCACGATGCCATTGCCATCTCCTGCTGATTCCATGAAATCTCCCTGCACTTCCTGATGCCTTTTTTGTCCAGGCCATTCCCACCATCCCAAATTTCAAGTGCACCTTCTCAAGAGCTTGAGAAAGGCACCAATTTATTTGCTGTTTGAAATTTCAAGAAGACTTCCATTTTTAGGTAAATTGGAGCAAATCTATAAAATGTTTTAAATAGAGACAAGGGGCAGGACATTACAAATCTTCTTGGCAAGGCCAAAATTTAAAGAAATACCTTCCTGCAAAATCAGCTTGTCCTTTTCTAGATGCAGAAAGATGAAACTCTGCCTGGACCATAGAGTCCCCCAGAAATTCTCATGTTCTTAGCAGCACAAATTTGCAGAAAACACTGAAACACCCTGCTGGATTTATTCCTGCATGTGCTGAGCTCACTTCAAATAACAGGGGGAGGGAAAAATATCAAGTGACCTACTCTAATTATTTAAATTCCATTTTTAAATACCAGCATTCTGAGGAGTGGAATTCTCCCTCCTCACTTTCGCCTGGTAAAGATTGAGTGAAGCTGCATTTTTTTTTTTAAAGCTGCAGACAAATCCCTTCTATCACCAACATCCTCTCAATGAGATGAGTACTAACGAGACAAACCAGTCAGGAGTCCAAGGGCAGCAGATCCACACACCCCAGACCATTTTAAAAGAACCACAAAGGCTGTCAGCCCCATTATTTGGAGGATGACCACAAAGCCATTAAATATCTGTGGAGACACTTGGTGAATAATAACTGCTTTGGGTCCAAAACATCTCCTGGTGAAGTTCCCAAAGGCAGCAGCAACCTCAGAGGTGGCTCTGGCACTCCAAGCAGGGTTTATGGCACATTAGCAGCTCTCATGCAAGGAGCTGATTTTACTTTCTGAGTACCAACTGTGTCACCAACAGCTCATTCAGCTTTTCAACACCAAGGTTCAGACCCGTGCTGAGCCACCCAGCAAAAACCACGTGGGTTTTCCATGAGCAGCTTCAGCTGATAGAAAAACCCTTCCCTTGCCAGGAAAAATCCCTTTTTCCCCTTCCCTTTTCCAGGGTGCCTTCTCTGCCACAGCTCGGGGAGCAGCAGAGGCACAGCCAGCAGCAAACCTTGGCCAAATGAACTCCCTCAAATCAGATTCCTGAGAGCAGAAGGAGCAGCGCTGCCAGAGCAGGAAAACATCCTGGGCTGAGGAAAGGGAAGCAGGGGGATGACAGCACAGCTGGCAGAGGCTGGGGATGCCTTCTGGAGGCTGAGCTGGAGCAGAGAGCAGCCAGAGCAAAAGGATAAATTGGGGACTTATTAAAATTCCTCTCTGGGCACACCTGGGCAGCACCAGAGCCTGGCTGGGCCACACCCAAGGTGCCCCAAAATGGGCACAAAATGGACACCCAGCCACAAAGTCCCACATCTTGATAATTTCTGGTCCATCAGCACATTGGAGTTCATTGTGCAATTCCAGCTGCAGGTGATGCAGCTCCATCCCCCTTGGTTTTCCTTCTCCCTTCCCCGTTGGTTTTGTTCTGGGGCTGAAAGTTGTCCTTGGGGCCGAGCTGGAGCAGGAATTGTTTTGTGTCCCTGCTCTGTGCAGAGAGCTCAGCAGCTCTGAATGTGAAACCTCAACCTGCCCACCAGGACAGCCCAGAATCTAAAAAATATCAAAGCTCAAACCTGAGGCTTCAGTGGGATGGAGCTGAAGCCTCTCCACACCTTTCCCACGGAGTGACTGAGGTGCTGAACTGCATCGCTCTCCTGGGGGCCAAAGGGGACAGAACCCTGGGCACAGAGGATTTCAGGCTCTCTGTACTAACAGGAACTGAGCCCCAAAAATCCACTGCGTTGGACCTGAAGCCATAAAGGCTTCCAAAATTGAGTGATGGCACTAAAAATTATGAGTGTGTAGTTAAATAGAAGTGTGTTATATCACAGAGTGAGAAATTGGAAATTTAAAGTTTTAGGATATAGGATTATATATGTAACAAGATGAAAAGTTTAAGGCTTAAGTTAGTAGTCCTTCCTTTTCTCCTTCTTCACAAGTTTGGGGGGATTTTGTGTAATGAGTTAAAAAAATCCACAGTTAAACACATAGCTGGTTAGTTATTAAGTTAAAAGTAAAAATAAATTAGTTAGCATCTCAAAATTGAGTAGTTTAAGCTTAAAGATAAAACTGTAAGTTCCATTCCTACTCTGTTAACTTAGTGTGTAAAAGTGCTCACGGTCAGTCAAACTGTAACATAAATAAAAAATAATAAACATCTAAGTCTGAACAAAAATCCTGTCTCCCATGCTTTTAATCCTAAAAAAAAATAAAGCCAAAAAGTTCACCTCACAGGGGACCAGTATTTTCTGCCATTAATTCCCTTAAAATCCAGAGAGGGACTCAGGTTCCTGCAGCAGAGCCCTGAAGTTCCTCTCCAAGTGCTCTCCCAGGACTCCTGGACAGGTGTGAGCCAGCAAATGCAATTGAAATTTAAATGCAATTGAAATTTAAATGCAATTGAAATTTAAATGCAATTGAAATTTCAATGCAGCTTTTCTGCAAGCTCATGGCAGTGCCCCCACCCAGAGGCAGAGGCGGCACAGAACCATCCCTGTGCCCGGCTCCCTCCAGCAAAGGCCATCCCTGTTCCTCAGGAAGTTCAGGAGGCTGGAGGAGCATCCCCAGGAGGGTTTCTCAGTGCTCTGGGTCTGATATCCCCGGCTCTGCAGCAGCACAACACGAGTGTGTGGGCAGAGAGGAGCCTTCAGTTCCTCCTTCCCCAGTTTCCTTATGGTTTCAGCAATGTTGGGGCTGCTAAATGACACCAATTTTGGAAAACACAGGAAAGCATTAGACAGAAAAAGCCTCGAAAAAAAGGAACAGACAGCCCACCAGAGAGTCTGCTGAAGATTTCTGTCCCAGGGAAAATAGGTGTGATTTTCCCTCTCTTCTGTGGGAGGGAGCAAAACATAGACCCCAAAAAATTGCGACTCATCAACTACAAATTCAGCAGAAGGAAAGGAGAGAAGATCTCTTCGTTGGAGGCAAACAGCCTGAGCTGCCAACAGGTCCTGTCACCAACGGGACAATTCACTGGTAGCTTCTCCTGCACCATTCCCTGGCTCCTGGCCCTCCAGCCCTTGGCCCCAGTCCCTCTGCAGCTCTCCTGGAACCCCTTTGGGCCCTGGAAGGTGCTGGGAGCTCTCCCTGGGGCCTTCCCTTCTCCAGGAGAACATTCCCAGCTCTCCCAGCCTCACACTGGATCCAGCTCCTCTCCAAGGAATTGATGCCCCCAGGGCCTTCCCTTGCAATCCCAGCAAACCACCAAGGCTCTCTGTTCCTTTGCCTCTCTTTTCTCTCCCCATTTTCCATCCCAATCCCTCCCAATGGATTGGGAGTGTCCCCAATCCCAGAATGCTGCAATGCTTTGGGTGGGAAGGGCCCTCCAAGCTCATGGCAGGGACACCTCCCCCGATCCCAGGGGGCTCCAATCCTTCCTGGGACATTGCAGGGATGCAGGGGCAGCCCCAGCTGCTCTGGCAATTCCAGCCCAGCCAGCAATTCCTGCCCCACATCCCATCCATTGCTGCCCTCTGGCACTGGCAGCCATTCCCTGGCTCCTGGCCCTCCAGCCCTTGGCCCCAGTCCCTCTGCAGCTCTCCTGGAGCCCCTTTGGGCCCTGCAAGGTGCTGGAAGCTCTCCCTGGGGCCTTCCCTTCTCCAGGAGAACATTCCCAGCTCTCCCAGCCTGGCTCCAGTGCAGAGGAGCTCCTCTGGATCATTCCCACAGTCCTGTATGATCCAGCACAGACACTGAATTGTCCCCAAACACCTCCAAATTCCCTCCCTATTTATCCTGACACATCCACCCAGGTGAGCACACGGCTCCCAGCTCTCCCCAGCCAAGGCTCTGATCCTGCATTAATGAGGTTTTTCAGGAGGATGTTCCACCCACTCCTGCAGTGAAGAGCTCAATTAGCTCCACACAAAATGCTACATTTTCAGTTAAAATTTCAATAAATTTCCCCCCTCTCCCACTGATGGAACAACATGACCAAGGGCTAGGCTGGCTGTGAGACAAGGAAATTACTTCAAACAGTGTTTTCCTGAACAAGGGTGCTCTAATATTTTGACAAACTGCTGTTGTTGGTTTGTTTGTTTTCTAGCACTCCACTACCAACTGGAAAAGGTCACTCTGTGTTACTCCTTCATTCTCAGAGAAGGTCACAAATATTTAATATCTGCATGTTTTGTACCTCAACACTGCTCACACTACACCAGAGTGCCTGGTGCACTTATTAGGGAGCTTCCAGAAATTCAGCTCCAAAAACTGGAGAGCTGCAGAAAACAAATAATTCTCCACAAACCCCAGTTTCCAGCCCACCAGGGGCTCCTGTTACTTTGTACAGACATGGAGAGAAAACCCTGCTGTAAGAATTTCACATGCACACGTACAGAACATTCTCCCTGTGAACTGCACTGGTGTGAGATTGTTCTGCCCTGGTGCCTAAATTCCATTCATTGGGAGCTGAAGGAATTGCATTGCTTCCCTGAGCCACTTCCTCCAAGTTTTCAGCCTCTCCCAACAGCTTTAAACACTTTTAAAATGGAGTTTTCTGCTCCCATTGCTGCAAATGTAACATTTCCTCTCCAAAAATTATCCTTACTCAGAAAAGCAGGCTAGAGATAATTTAGGCTTTGGGATCAAAGGTTTTCTTACACTCTAAGGTAAAAATATTTTAAGCCACTCCAGTGGAACTGAGGTACAAACACCCACAAGATTTTGAACAAAGAAATGCAGCATTTCCTCCCTTTCATGGCAGTCAATGCTCATCTCTTACCTTAAACCAGCAAGAGATTATGGATCTTAAAGTACTGCTTTTATGCATTGTAAAAGCTCTTTTGGAAGCTTTTCTGACTCCCCCTGACACCCAAGAACAATGAAACCTTTCCAATAGGGTTGTTGTGCTTTTCTTGGCACGCTTTTCCCAGAGATCTTGGTCAGACATTGTCTCCCCAGCACAGAAAACACTTTCACTCCTCAGAGCTCACACCTCCACAGGCTCCAGAGTTCTCTCAACACAGGATTGTTGTTCTGGGCTGTTCAGGAACAGCCAAGAGAAATCACTCCAAATTTTGACACACACCAGGACTGAACCATCCCCAACTCCCACAGAGGACAGGAATATCCAGCCTTGATGCTCTCCTACACTGAAGGAACAATCCTGGGAGGGTTCTCACTCCAAGGTTTTGTCTCTCTGGAGCAAAATCTGCAGAACTCAAAGCTCCAAGTTTTTCTGGACCTCATGGATCACAGGAAGATGGCTGCAGATTCCCCATTCCAAACCCTTTCCATATATCCTTAAATTTATTTCTTCCCTTTTATTCTTCACTTCTCTGTTCCCACTTCAATTGTGTGACATCCTGTTGTTCAGGAAACCCCTCAGGAACCTCAAGAACAGTATCAAAGGGAGCTGCAAGTCTGGGGCATGGGGAAAAGTGATCAAGATTTCTTTAATAATAATTCTTGAAGAAAGACAAATATGTGGGTAAGGAGTCAGTGGAGGGGACTGAAAGCCCACACCTTACATTTATTCTGTCCAAATATTTAAATTTATACCATGCACACAGTTGGGATATTTGTGTAAGGAAAAAACTGCATCATTGCACAGTCAAACAATCCTGCAGAGCAACAGCGACAGACCAGCCCAAACCTGAAAAAGTGAGTTAGGGCAGGAGGCAGAGAGCATTTTCCATCACCAGCCCACAGCTGGAATGACCAACATAAATCCTTCCACCTCCTGTAAATGATGCCAGGCTCACTTCTTTGACCTCCTCTGTCACATGCCAGGTGAAGTTCCACCTCTGTGCACTACATATAAAGGAAATCTCCAAATAAATGAATAAATAAAACAAATATCCTAAACATGTGCTCAGTAAAACACTAAACATACGAACACAGCGAGAATGAGAGAGCAGACACGTGACAGATGAGAGCTCTGCTGCTTGAGAGAGCCTCAGATCCCCAGGTGAGAGGCACAGCACCTGAATAAAGCCTAAGCAAGGAACAGCTTTAGTCTCTTGCAGTTAAGAGGAAGAATCAAATAAGAATTTGCTGCAAACACGCCGGCAGCAAGTGTCTCAGCTGCCTAAACCCAGCCATAATGACAGCACAAGACAAGCCATTAGAGCTGTGACACTTTATAAGACAGGCATGACATGGTAACACAGAACAAAAATGGCACTTTGAAAGCTGCTGATAAATCACTTGGTAGGCAAAAGGAATCAACCTTTCCAAACACCAGAAGGATCAATCCACGGGATTTTTTTTGCTGGTATTTAAGCTCTTTGGAGTTTTACAATCTATTGTAAATGTGGCCACTTACCAAAAAAAAAAAATCCCAAAGACAAATCCCAGCGCTGCTGAGTGCTGAGAGCGTTCTCTGGTGTCGCCCTGATTCTTTCAGGTTTTCTAGTGGACTTTCTAACTCGATGTTTGGTAGTTCTTAGTTCACTTTCTCACAAATAGATGCTATTATTAGAAGCGTGTTTATGCTAAGACAAGGTCGCTGGAAATTCCTTCTCCTGGGAGTGGAAAGTGACTGATTGACATTTGTCTTGACCAGTGTGATGGGAGAGGTGTCCAGCTTCTCCTCCAATCCCTGGTCCTTGTGTGAATACTATAAATTGGAGTCAGATGTTTTTATTAAAGTCTTTCAGCCTTCTCTTGAGATCCGTGTCCTGTGTGTGATTGATAGTGACCCACAGCGACACTCTGGCACGGTTCTAAAGGCTGTCCCAAGCTGGAAACGTTCCCACCTGAGGGATTCTTACCTGCAGGACATCCTGGATCTTCACCCACACATCCACCATGTCGTAGAGCTTGATGTCCCCGTCGTGCTGGCTGCAGGGGGAGGCCACTGTCTGCTGCAGGTGGCCCAGCACCACCGAGTGCGCGGCGGCCACGGCGTTGAACTTGTCAAAGAGCAGCTCCAGCAGCTCCAGCAGCAACCTGGGAACCACAGAAACAGCCCTGCTCAGCTTCTGGAACATTCCACGGGCACACAGCAGGGCAGGGGGACAGGGCACGGTGGTTTCATGTCCTGTTTTGTGACATGCTGAGGTCTCCTGGCTTCAAACCCTGTCTGTGGGTTCACGAGACTCACTTCAGCTCAGGTTTGGTATCTGAATATTCCTGAGGGTTTTTCTCCTCGTTTCCTTCCCTAAATCAGCATTGCCTACTTTAAAAGTGTCCTGTTTAGAGCTACAGGGAAGATGAAACCATTAATAACTGCACAGTAATTCAACTGGACTAACATGATCCTAGAGCCTGTTGTGAGAGCCCAGGTAGGGAGGGAAACAACCTGCTCTTCCCCCAGAAAAAAGGATGAGTCTCAGGGCAATAAAAACTGCCTTACTCACACGAACAGGATAAAAGGAATTCTTTTTGAGTTATTAAATCAATATGGCAGGTTGCAAACGACAGGAAATACCAGAAAGCCTAAATATCAACCCTCATCCCTTGCCACGATTTTACTCCTATATTTGTTATAGCTGTAACATCATCGGAATCTACTGCACTGTGCCTGCTCCTGTGGTTCCTTATCACACAATTATCGTAATTAAAGCACCTCTGCAAAGTCCTCAACAGTTTGTGACGAGGCAGTGCCATCACACTTTTTACTGTCTGAGAGCAGAAGAATCCCGACAGAGTTCACCGCCGTTTAATGAGCAACTCGAGTCCCCACGTAACCCCACCAAAACGTGAAGATAACACTTCCCAAATCCATATGTTAGGCACTTGTAGCTCTGACAGACAGGCTCCATCACGTTTCCTGCAGCAGCTTTGGAGCCACCACATGCTCCAAGTCTGCCCAGCAGAAGCTGCGATCCCCAGGGCAGGACACGGCCCCGGCGGCGGAGCTGGAGCTGCCTGAAGTGCTCCCAGGAACAGGGAACGGGCTTGGGGACACCCTCAGGATTGTCCCTTGGCACTGTCCAGGCTGCTCCCAGCCCCAGTGTCCAGCCTGGCCTGGGACATTGCAGGGATGCAGGGGCAGCCCCAGCTGCTCTGGCAATTCCAGCCCAGCCAGCAATTCCTGCCCCACATCCCATCCATTGCTGCCCTCTGGCACTGGCAGCCATTCCCTGGCTCCTGGCCCTCCAGCCCTTGGCCCCAGTCCCTCTGCAGCTCTCCTGGAGCCCCTTTGGACCCTGCAATGTGCTGGAAGCTCTCCCTGGAGCCTTCCCTTCTCCAGGTGAGCACCCCCAGCTCTCCCAGCCTGGCTCCTGCCCTCTGAATTAATTCATGACCTTCTCGACTCCAAGAGCCAGTGGAACCAAGACACCTACTCAAACAAAACCCAATAAATTGTGTGTGTATCCCTTTTCTTCGTATTTCAGAATAGCAGCAAATGCTAAAAAACGAGACATAATGGAACCAAATCAATTCTCTCCCCCTCAGAAAATGTTCTCAGTGCCAGCTCAGCTCCCACCACTATCCCATGACAAACTGAGCTCAGTCGTCCCTCCACCTCCTTGCTGCCCCAGGAAGGAAGAGTTTTGCAGAACTGAACGACCTGGAGAGTTGGACAAGTTCACTTTATTCTCACTAGCTGAGCCTGACCGTGCATTATCAACTTGTTTATGGAGCCATTACTGAGATAATGCTTCCCTGATCAGATCCCTTTGGTTTGAAATTCCAGTGTCTCCCTCCTCCCCTGTTCCAGACCGATGGACACGAAATCCCCCAGATCCACGCTCCAGTGTCAGCAGCTGCCACCCCAGGACATTTTCCATTCCCATCACTGCATTCCCACTTCTCCCTGTTTTCACCTCTTAACTCTTCTATTCCCTGAAAGTCCTGTAAATCTGTCAGGTCATTTTTGAAAGACCCAAAAGAGACACAGGCAAGGAGACAAAGCCCATCCAGGAGCCTGGCCTGGGTGGGGCTGGGAGTGCCCTGAGCTGAGCAGGGCCACGCAGTGACAGGAGCCTGGCTCGGGCACTTTGGGACAGCCACCCCAAAACCCCTGCACCCAGAGAGAGGGGAACTGTGCTGGGGACAGGGACACACACCCAGAAGGGATTTCCCCAGAAGGGAATTCCATGCTCCAGGCAATCATGGGAGTGACGTGATGCCCAGTGGCTGCTGCCACCCGAGCAAGGACATTAATGACAATTCAGGTGTTTCAGTCTGTGCCTGCTCAGAGGGGTGGCCTGGACATAATTCCTGGTTTATTTCAAAGCCTGGAGATGAGGGCAAAAGGCAAAATATAATATGGACCTGTAGGGAAAAGCACATGGAATCTAAGTAAGAGGATTTAGGAGTAAAAGTGTCGCTCTCCCGTCTCTTCCTGGACTGGATTTTTAATGTTTCTTTACCAAAATGTCCCATAAATCTGTCCCTCGACTAGGCATCCATCCACATTGTTGTCTCAAAGTTCAAACTCTCCCAAAATTCAGGAGAGCCCCACAGGTTTGTGCAGCAGCACCCCAAGGAAACTCAACACGGCCTCTCTGTCCTCCACAATCCCAGCTAAGGATTTCTAAACATGCAGGTGTGACTAATGAGCCACTAATTAAGGATAAGGCATTGGCAAGTCCCATAGTTAAGCCTTTCTCCATAAACTTCTTTCAAGATCTAAAAATGTTAGAGAATTTCCCTAGAATTTCAAATTGTCCACTAAAAGCTGAGCTCAGCTGAAACACGGTGAGATTCAGACAGAGATTTCAAAGTTCTCTTCCCTCAGGGACAAGGAGCTACTTGGAACTTGCTCCAGCCCTTCCTGAAGCTCTGAGGATCTCAGAGAGCACCCAAAGAGTCATCACAAACCAGAAAAAACTTGAGTTTAAAAATTTGGGAGTAATTAACAATATTTTCATATGCAAATGTAAAGAGTGGCTGCACAAACCTACATGGAAAAGCTTATTAAGGAAGGAAGGAAAAGAGAATTCAATTTAAAAAGCAAGATTGAGATCAGCAGTGGCTGTTATCAGATCTGCAGCTTTCCTGGCCAGGTTCTACAAATCATTTCTCTCTTGTACAACGAGAAGGGCTCTAAATAATTGCTGCATGGGGCCTCAAAAGGAATTGCACCCAAATTTCTCCAAGCAGATTGTCAGCCTCATCCTCACTCACAGAATGGTTTGGGTTGGAAGGGACTCCAAGGGTCATCTGACAGCCTAATAACAGTTGAGCATTTTTGGGCACTGCATTGTGCTCAAATCTGGGGTCTTACAGAGCTCTGGTGAAGCAGCAGGGCCTTGTTGTTCAAATTTATTTTTTCCCCTGCCAGTAGGAAGGCATCTGAGCTTTGATTTAAAACTGAAGCTAATTTAAGGGGTGGGGACACCTTCCCATCCTGTCATTTATTCTTTTCAATATAAATGAATTCACCTGCTTGCTGTAAACTTCACGTGTGATTTAGGTTTAGAACCAGTCCCAGTTATGTCTGTATTCAGCAAGAATTCAAGACACTTTCCATGGCTCTGGAATGTGAGCACCTTAAAGGCTCTCTCCAACTGATGCCAAAACCCATTAAAGCTTTCTGTGCCTCTGGGCAGGTTAATGGCATTGATATATGATCTGATCCAATTTATCAATTCCAACAGACAACCAGGAGCCACACAACCTCTCCAGACTGGTTCATAAAACAAGTGTCAAGAACATGTTACGCTCCTGGCATCAGAAACTCAAATTCTGCCTTCTGACCCATCGAAAAAAAGCTCATTTTCACTGAGTTATCAGCACTGTAACTCTACAATTCTTCGAAACAGAATTGTTTCCACAGCAGTGCTGATGAGAGGAATTACAAAAGGAGTCTTTATCAAGCTGATGTTTTCCTTGGGAGTGGTTTTCCACTACAAATATTGCATATAATGAAGACACACTTTACTTTTCCTGCTGTTAATTCCCTTTGGACAATGATCACGACAATGTGGAGATGAATATTTCAGCTGGAAGAGATTCCTGCTGGAATCCTTTCTTTCCAAGGGCCAGTTCCAGTGAATTCTGAGGAGCAGCACAAACACAGAGCTCAGTTGGCTTCCACACCTTGCAATTAACGTAAATGGGGCTGCAAAACAATTAGAACTTGGCCATACATTTGTGATAGAATTAGTTCCATACATGATTTTAAAGCTTTGCACCTGCATCAGCTTAATTGGACTCTGCTACACTCGAAATCACCGAGCTGAATTTTCTCATTTCAAGTCATATTATCAATTAGGAGGGGGTTTTTTTTTTTTTGTTGTTTGTTTTTTTTTTAATGCAACAATCAAGAGCTGGGAGTTAAAATATCCTTACCTAGGCTGATTTTCCTGGGAAATGTTCTCCCCTCTCTGGTAACCATTGTCAGCCACCTGAGTGGTGGAGCGCTTCACAATCTGCTTGAGCTCCTGCTCCAAGCGATCCTGGATGGCTTTCACTGTCTCTGGGATTTTCTTCAGCTTGGCCAGCCCCTTGATGAGGATTCCCATGAAGACAGCGCTGTTCTCCTCTGGATCCAGCTCTGTGTCCTCCTTGATTTCCAGCAGGCTCGAGTCTCGCACTGGAAGAGATTTGAATCCCAGATTGGATCAACTGAACCCAGCATTGGCACCCTGGAGAAGCAGCAGGGGAGCTCCTCTGGCTTCTCAGCACCTGCAGCAAGCAAGGAAACCAGGAACACTTGGATTTTGGGGGGAAGCAGGGGATGTTTCTGTTTGCTTGGGGGCTGTCCTAGACATAAATACAGCAGCCTGCACGTTGGACTGATTTAGGAACAATCCATGGGGTAAATTCTGTGTTAGGAAATAGAGGAACTGTGGTGTAACTCAGATATTCATAAATGAGAAGGTGCAATATCCCTACAAATCCCCTGAACGTGTTTCAAGGAGCTAAAGCCCCCTCAGTTTCTTCCCCAGCTGTTTTTCCTTGCTCTTTTCTTCACAAGAGAGGAATTTTCATTACAAACACTATCAAGCTTAAGAGACTGCTGATGAATTCGGCAAAGTTTACGCTGCCGAAGTGACTGATTGTTTGATTTTATCTCTTTCTGCTTTATTACGTCTGTCAAGGGGTTGATGAAGTTACTCAAATCTTCCAGCAAGGCTTCGAGAAGGGTAAAGTGAGAAGAATTAGAGAGGATATTGCAGACATGGTCCTGAAGTAACAGGGATTGCACAGGGAGAAATCCTGTTGCTAAGCGACAGGGGATGGGAAAGCAAGAGAGACTCTGCTTGTTTTAAGTAGGTTCATTAAGCAACATTTCTTAATTTACAGCTAACACCCAGCAACAACAAAAGCGTGGCTCTGTTAAAGACTGGGTGAAACATTTAATAAATAGATTTAAACACTTCTGTGAAGTAAGTGTCTTCAAGGCAAACTGAATTAAAAGCATCTTGGAAGATCTACAGCCACTCTGTGCCATCCACCACGCCAGATCCTTGGATCAAAATTAAAACCCAAAGGCTGTTTCATCTGACTGGGGCTGAGCTCTGAAAAGGCTGCTGGGTGACAGATGACTCCCATGGTTTCAACTCCTCGACAGATTTTTTTACTTGGAAACTTTTCCAAGAAGTTGAAGAAATGTCAAAAGATCCGGCAGAAGGATGGAAGGAGCGTGGCAGGAGTGAGGAATGGCACGGGGAGCTGCCAGAAGCTGGGCTCTGACCAGAGGAGCAGCAGCAGTGCTAAGTTAGAGCATGATCAAGAAAACAACAGCCCAAGGATGGTGCCAATTTATAAATAATTACAATAAATGGGTAATGCTCCCCTCAGGGCCAGTCTGCACCAGCCTCAGGCTCAGTCAGTCAAGAGGCTGCTTGTTTCCTGCAGTGATCCCCAACTCTGCACCTCTGGCTCAAACCAAGCTCACAGCTCACACGGGCTCACATGGAACCCAGAGCACCTGGTGAGAGGGAGGGGAGAATGGATCCTGCTCTGGAGCCAGGCTGGGAGAGCTGGGAATGTTCTCCTGGAGAAGGGAAGGCCCCAGGGAGAGCTTCCAGCACATTGCAGGGCCCAAAGGGGCTCCAGGAGAGGAGCAGAGGGACTGGGGCCAAGGGCTGGAGGGCCAGGAGCCAGGGAATGGCTGCCAGTGCCAGAGGGCAGCAATGGATGGGATGTGGGGCAGGAATTGCTGGCTGGGCTGGAATTGCCAGAGCAGCTGGGGCTGCCCCTGCATCCCTGCAATGTCCCAGGCCAGGCTGGACACTGGGGCTGGGAGCAGCCTGGGACAGGGGGAGGTGTCCCTGCCATGGCAGGGGGGTTGGACTGGCTGACCTGTAACAAGACCCTTCCAACTCCAAACTATTCCAGGATCCTCTGACAATGAACACCAGGAAGATCAAACAGGGCTTTCTTTCTCTCTCACACACACTTCTTTCAATTAAATGTGAGCAAGTTACAGGACAAGCAAGTAGAAACACCCAGAATGCATTAATTAAAAGAAAACAGCAAAAAAAGCAAGGATAATATTAAGACATTTCAAACACCAATTGGAATTTAACAACTGGATGCAGAACTACTCCTGCTCAAAGCTCTGCTCCATCACAGACCTTTCACCTCACCGAGCTGCAAAGGACTTTGTGGCTGCAGGCCTGGCCTCTGCCCACTCTGTTATTGTTATTTGTTATTCTCCAAAACCCACAGCAAAACTCAAACACAGACACAGAAAACGAGCTCTTTGGAACCAGAGCTGTGAAAAAACACTGGAAATGCTACAGGAAGAAAGGTTTAACCTATTATTTTTTTTAAAAAAATCCCTAAATATCTTGTTTCTCTGAGTTCAATGCTGATATTTCCCAGCCTCAGCAGCCTCTCAGAGGACAGGTCCCATCATGAGGTTGCACCCCCTCTGTAAGCAGCTTGTAAATTATTCTTAATATCACACAATGAACACCCAAGAGGGAGGAAATGGAGCTGTAGCCAAATGTGAGGACAGCATTTAAGAGGAGTAAAAGCAGCAATCTTGCTGAGAACTCTGCCAGCACACTGAGACAAACACTCTCCCATTTTCCAAAGAGCAAACCAATTTCCAGCACCCTCAAATAGTCAGGGCATTGATTAACATCTCTGACAAACAAGAGCAGAGTGAGCAATCCGCAGGCTGGGAGCTGCACGGGGTCTGGGGGCTCTGTCAGACCTGGCTGCTGGAGGGAACAGTGGGACTCTGCTTTCAGAGCGTGCCCTGCACATTGTCCCCATCAATCAGCAGCCCTGGGCAGCTTTGGGGGCCCTTTGACCTGGGAGATCTGATGAGATCCCAGCCCTGGCTAACTGAGGCTGTCCTTTTCTCGTGTCTTTCACGCTTCCAACATCCTCTGCTGCCATGTAATAGCATCAAGGGGCTGTTTGACCACAAAGCTTTGGGCCAGGAACAAGCTCCTCCTGTCCCCTTCAGGGCATCAAAGGACATCCAGGCATTTATTTAGGGGTTCACCTGGAAAACTGCAGCCCCACGTGCTGCTCCCTGTGGGCTGGGGAGTCCGTGGGCCAGGAAAGCTGTCCCTGGAGATCAGCTCTGAGAAGGGAGAGCTTGGTCTGGATTTACTCCTAGACTGGGAATATGAATAACTTTGCTATTCTTTGGGATCCAGAAGTTATTCCTAGCTTAGATTCTTGAGAGGAAGTGGGGGGAGAGCAGTTCTGCCACCTTGGGCCTGTCCAAGAGCCTGGCTGAGACTCCCTGGGGAGGGCAGAGGAGTCCAGGAAGGCTGGACATCCTTCCAGAAGGAAATCCTAAGGGCACAGGAGCAGGCTGTCCCCATGAGCCAAGGGATGGGCAGGCAGGAAAAAGGCATTATTAAGGAAAGGGAGCTTTGACTGGAATTCAGGGGAAAAGAAGAGTTCCTGGCCTTAGGAAGAAGCAGAAGGCAGCCCAGGAGGAACAGAAGGATGTTGTGAGGTTGTGAAGGGAGAAAATGAGAAAGCCCAGCTAGAACTTAACTTGGTTATTGCTGGAAAAGACAACAAAATTATTTCTGTAAATATGTCAGCAAGCAAAGGTGGGCCAGGGAGAACCTCCATCCTTTGCTGGATGTGGTGGGAACAGTGACAAAAGGAAGAGGCTGAGGCACCAAATGCCTTCCCCGTCTCAGCAAAACCCTGCTCTCAGGGCAGCCAGGGGGAGGCAGGGCTGGGGAGCTGAACAAAGCCCCAGAATCCAAGGGAAAAGGTCACTCCACACCTCCTGGACCCTCACAGGCCCCTGGGGCAGACGGGATCCACCCAAGTGTTGCAGTGCAAATTCTGTGTTTTATTATGTAATTTAGACTCTCCTACCCCTACCCCCCATGTACATATGTACTGTGCTTATTTATTATGGTTTTACACCTTTGTATTATGTATGGTTTGTTCCAGTGTCCCCTGTTTCCCTGAG
>VYXF01010903.1:114595-128196 GCA_013397295.1 Polioptila caerulea
GGGTGACCCCAGCGCTCCCTGCAGCCCCTGAGAGGAGCCTGTGCTCAGGGGGGGTGGGCAGCACTGACAGAACCAGAGGGCACAGCCTGGAGGGAAATCCCAGCTGGATATCGGGAAAACGTTTCCATGGGAAGAGCAATGGAGTGCTGGAATGTTCTGCCCAGGGAGGTGCTGGAGTCACCACCCCTGGGTGTGTTAAAAACATTCTGGATGTGGCACTGGGTGCCAGGTCTGGGTGAGGTGTTGGGGCTGGGTTGGACTCGATGATCTCGGAGGTCCCTTCCAACCTGGGGATTCTGAATGTGAACAAATCTGAATTTTCTGCTCTGCCCCACCACCATCCCGAGGGATTTGCATGCCAGAAGTGCCAGGTTGGGGTGAGAGGTGCTGTGTGTGTGGCAGGGCTGGGGCTGGGGACAGGGAGGGCTGTCCCACCCGAGCCTGGCTCTGTCCCTGCCGCGCTGCCCCACGCGGTTGGTGGATTTGATGTAGAGGTGCCGGTGCAGCTCGTCGATCAGCACCAGGTGCAGGTTCATCTTCTTGCTGTGCAGCTCCAGCCTCAGGTCACTCAGCCCCTCCACCTGCAGGAGGGGACCCTCCAGGGAATCCACTGCTGACACCTGGGGGGAAAACAGGGGACAACTTTTAGACATCGATTCTTTCCACTCCCGCCATCAATTTGTTCAGTTTTGCCATTTTCCTCTTGGATTAGGGGGGTGTCTGAATCCCAGGATGATTCTATCCTTAAAACTCTTCCAAAGCAGAAAATCTTGAAGTAATATTTCTTTATTTCTATTCCCAAACAAATTATGTAGAAGGGTCCAACATCCAAATAATTCAGATTTAATGGGCAGCCTTCAAATATTAAGCATATGTATAAAATGAGTTAGTGAAAACACAGTTCTTCAATAAAAATCAAAGCATGATTTATCCCCAAATAAGAGGATTATTGAGTAGAAAAGTGTTAGAAGAAGATAGTGACAACAGTGTTTGATGGTTGTTATTCTTCCCATTACAGAATCACCAAAAAAAACCCATTATTCCAAATTCTACAAATGGGGAGAAAATGGCTTAAATTTAATTTGCTTCAAAGTCATGACTGAAAAAGCTTAGGAGGTCCCATCCTGTGGGTTGCACAAGGGTCATGTCCTGTGGTACACCTTTGAAATATCTGAAATAATGACCAGCTGACAGCCCATGGGCACCAAAATTTCCTGACTGCCTTTTCTATCCTAAAAATAAAGGCGGCCAAAACCCAAACACAGACAAAACCCACCAGGAATGACAAATCAGCGCCTAAAAGCAACGCTCTCACTGTGCAGCCCTCCCAGATGGTTTTCTGTTTAACAGAGATTTCCAGTTACTAATAAATAAATGATGGCACCACTCTGCAGCTTCCAAACCCTCGGTGCTGATGTTGGAAGGAACTGGGAAGAGCATGTTTGGCATGCAGAGGCTTGAAATAAAATTTAAAAACCCATTCCCTGCTAACTGAGGATGCTGTCAGTGAAGTAAGACATTTGCTTGCACTTCAGGATCTCGGTTCAGAACAAACTTGTCAGCCAAGCATTAAAAATTAAAAGCAAAGATGCAGTGAGCAGCCAGCCCAGCCCAGGGCTGCTCCCTCAGTACCAGTAAATATTAACTCTGCTGAAAGAACATCCATCACCAGTGTATTCCTTTGCTGGCCTCCAAACCCAGAAAAAAACTGGAATATCCACGGGACAGCCAAGCTTTTTATATTAATTTTTAAATCTCCTTGCCACACACCAGTGTATTCCTTTGCTGGCCTCCAAACCCAGAAAAACCTGGAATATCCATGGGATGGCCAAGTTTTTTTATTTTAAATCTCCTTGCCACACAGCACTGTCCATTCTCTTTCTTTCCCATTATCCATGTGGAAATAGCTGGGGAAGTTTGGCTGCCACACATCACAAAACCACCCTGAGGATGAAGGAAAAACCCAATTTCCTTGTCCCCAGAGGAGGTGGCAGAGCTCCCACGAGGGGAGCAGCTCAGCAGACACCACGTGGGAAACTCTGGCAGAAGTGGAAATGTTCATTCCTCTCTTCTCCCTTTGACAGGTGGAGCTTTTTCCCCAAAATTTCCCCATTCCAATGGCACTCTGCTGAAGGAACATCCATCACCAGGGAATTCCTTTGCTGGCCTCCAACCCCAAAAAAACCTGGAATATCCATGGGATGGCCAAGTTTTTTATTTTAAATCTCCTTGCCACACAGCACTGTCCATTCTCTTCCTTCCCAGTATCCATCTGGGAATAGTTGGGGAAGTTTGGCCATCACATATCATAAATCCACCCTGAGGATGAAGGAAAAACCCGATTTCCTTGGCCCCAGGGGAGGTGGCAGAGCTCCCACAAGGGGAGCAGCTCATGGGAGCCTCTGGCAGAAGTGGAAGCATTAATTCATTAATCCCTCTCTCCTTCCTTTGGCACGTGGAGCTTTCCCCCCAAATTTCCCCATTCCAAAGGCACCTGAACCCCCCCAATCACTTCAGGGGAGCTGAGCCAAAAATCCCACCAGAGCAAGGAACAGGAGCAGGAGGAACATTTGTCAGACTGAGAAACTGAGAGATGAAAAAGCAGCCAGAAAAGAAGTGAAATCCAGAGCAAAGTGACTTGAAAAATATTCCAAGACATCCAGGAAAAGTTTTCTCTGAAAGGAATGGGAATTAAAACTTTCCACTCAGCTCTGGCTTTGTCTTGGCAGTTCCTAAAGGGTTCATTGCTCACAAAAAATATTAAGGCCAAAATAGAGCTCTCAAGGACATCTTTTAAGGAAAAAAAATGGAATGTTCAACCATTTATTATACTCATGTTCATGGAAGGCAAAGGAAGGTCTCCAGTTGGTTTAGATGGCAATAAATATAAATATTATGCTAAAAACCAAACCAAACATTTTTCCTTCCTGCAGTTTTGCTTACAGAAGGTCCTGGCAACCAAGCAGCGCCCAAGATTATATTCCAGAATAAAAAATATGAGATTAAAACCTTTGTGGGCTGGATAAGCCATCCCAGAACACCACAAATGACCAAAAGGAAGCAAAAACATCAATAAAAATTGCACAGAATTAAATAAACACTAAAGGCAGATCAACAGTGGCGTTTCAGAAGAAACTTTTTTGACTTTATGCTCCCACTCAGCTCCTAACACACCAAAATTTGGAATATGCAAGAGAGGCCAAGCAGCTTTCCCTGGTTTTTAACACTCCCATCACCTGCAGGCTGCATCCAAAAGGACTCAAAGATGTGGAATTGCATAGAGAGAGGAAGAATTCTCCTGCAAGACTCCAGTTAATACTGATAAAGGAAAAGCAGCCCAAGAAAACCTGGGAATGAGATGTACAACTGGTTCAAGGGTCCAAAAAAGCAGCTGATGGTCCCTCCTGGCTCTTTTTTCCACACTCACGGCTCAGTTCAATGGAAATAAAGTGATTTTTGTTTGTTTTTCTGCAGGGGGATCATGGTTGTGTTAGACTAGCTGGACACAAAAGATAATTACAGGTAAAAAAGCTCCCCCACATTCATCTTTTGGCAGGGGCTGGGGTGCAGAGAGGAGCCACAGCAACACAGAGCAGCTGGAAAAGGAATCCACAATAAATAAGTTGTTATTTTTGTGGAAAAAAAAAACTGCTTTACAACAAGCAAATTGTACCAAAAGAATGGGCAGTCCCCAGCAGCACCTCCTTAATTCTTGAATTCAGCTCCCTCTCCCATTGAAAGCTGCTCATGAACACACAAAAACTGTAATTTAGTCAAACACTAATTAAAATATTGGCCTGGATTAGCACAGAATTGAGCCTAGATGATCTGATAGTAATTCCTGATGTTCCAATCTTCTTATCTCTCTCTACTTATTAGCACCTACAATAAGCAAAGAGCCTTGAGGAAATAGAGATGAAATAAGCCTGAAAAAAGAGCTGTGCTTTGTATAAGCTAAAAATCACTAGTTTATAGAAAATAACGTGGCACCAGAACCATTAGGCAGCTTGTTTAAAGGTCACAGGCAGTTTATAGCAGGGCTTAATTGCCTTAAAAAGAAAACACAGCTAAACACTTGCTAAGAGGAACAGGCAATTTGGAAGGGTTTAATTCAGCATTTTACAACAAACGAGAACCTAAGTGCTAACAAGGTATTTGTCAAAATTCTTTCTTTCCTGACTTCAGCCAAAGTTTCCCAATCTGCTTACAGTGAAATCTGTTTATTCCCTCAAAGGTTCTGCTGCAGCCCCACAGGCCTGGAAGTGAGCAGAGAGAAAGTGAAAAGTCTCAGTTAAATGATTTTCTTCAGGGAGGGGGGGAAAAACCCCAAAATACTGAGAGAATCATAAAGTCATGGAATCATGGCATGGTTTGGGTTGGAAGGGACATTAAAGATCACCCTGTCCCCAAGGGCAGGGACAACTTCCACTGCCCCTGGGGGCTCCAAGCCCCATCCAGCCTGGCCTGGGACACTTCCAGGGATGGGGAATCCACAGCTTCCCTGGGCACCCTGTGCCAGGGCCTCCCCACCCTCCCAGGGGAGAATTCCTTCCTCAATTATGAATTAATTTACTAGAAAACAAATCCTTTCTGGCTGGGAAAGCAGTCTGTTCTGAATTTGGACAAGAGATATGAAAACATGAACACACAGCTGAGAAAGGTTAAAAGAAAACAACGTGGTGGGTCATAATTCAGGATAAAAAAAAAGTCCTACACAAACATAACCTGACAAAAGGGAAAAAGCTGAGCCCTTGGAATAAAAGAGTAAATAAAAAAGCAACAACCCAGAAGGTTCCAGCTGCCTCAGGAGTGAATACAACAACGCTGACATTTAAAAGGAGAATTGATCTGCTGCTTTTACAAGGGACTCACTTTCCAAAGGTACAGGAAAGGAAAATGACTAAAAACCAGCTTAAATCAGTTTTTATTATAAATAAGTGTAGGCAGCTCTAAACAGGCAGGTCACTGAATTCCATTTGCACCTGATGTGCAGGAGCTAAGGACTGAGCCTGGGGAGTGCTGTGCACCAGGAAAGGCCTCACACTGCAGCTTTGGGGACGTGGCAGCGGGCAAAGAGACACAAGAGCCACAAATGCTGATCCCTTCCTTCCCCGGGAGGTCCTGGAATAAATTCCTAGAGCAGCCCCTGGATCCCTGCAATGTCCCAGGCCAGGCTGGACATTGGGGCTGGGAGCAGCCTGGGACAGGGGAGGTGTCCCTGCCCAGACAGGGGTGGCTGCCATGGGTTACAGTGCAAAATGTGACCAGAGCTGGGTTATTCCATCCCAGCTGCTGGAGCTGGGCTGGGGGTGGTGTCACCTTCTGTCCATGGCCCAGCTGATCAGAAACCAGCTGGGGCAGTTTCTTTATCTCTGCCAGGACCCAGCCTCCCTCCAGGCACACATCTCCTGCTCAGGGCCCACTGAGTGTCCCTGAGAACATTCCAGCATCCCCCTGGCAGCTGCTGCAGCCAGCCCAGAGCCCAGCATTCCTCCCTGCAGCCCAGCTGGCCTTTGGCACAGCCAGCAGCCTTTGGCACGGCATTCCCAGAGGGAGCCCAGGCCCAGCCATGCCCAGGGCCCCTTCCCAGGGAAACTCCCCCTTTGTGCAGGATCCCTGCTCCAGCAGAGCCACCTCTGCCCCTGCAGGAGGGCTCAGCCCCCATGGGATGGCCCTGCCACCAACCCTGAGCCACAGGGCTCAGCCTGGATCCTCACTCTGCCCCTGGCCTTGGCTTCTGCATCGCTGCATTTTTATTGCAGTTCTAATGCAGAGCTGTCATTGCTGTCCCATCTCTTTGCCTGAGAGCCCCTTAAATCCCAAATTATGATCATTGGGAGGGAGGGGTTTGCATTCTCCATCCCAAGGGAGGCTCCTGCCCTCCTTAGCAGACACGACAGTGCCTGGATGGGCTTTGAGGTCCCACTCTCAAAGTGCTGTGAGAGGCAGAAGAGCAGCAAGAAACTCTCCTGGGTGCCCCCCAATTCCTGTGCCCCCCAATTCCTGTGCCCCCCACTGCTTTAGCACAGGAGCTGTGACAGACTGAGCAAAAGCCATGGAAAAAGCAACTTGAGAAAAGGGAGGGGAATCACTAAAGCTGTTGGATGTGAATTGTACCTGGGGAGCAGTGAGAACACGTTCACTCCAGCAGTGTTTGTTTGTGTTCTCTATTTTTACCCACCTCAAAACTCCAAATCACTCACAAGTTTATTAGCAATAAAATAAGCAAGGAGCTGCTGAATTTAAGGCTGAAAAATTCCCAAATTTTTGAGGGAATCCTAGAATAGTTGGAATCACAGAATAGCACCCAAAAACCCTGTGGAGCACCTGGAGCCCCCACTGCTGGCAACACTTAATGGGTAACTGATTCAATCTGCTTTACACTGCATTTTCATCTTTTAATTCCAACCTTCACACAAGTTTTATCAGGGCTGTGCTTCCTCTGTAGATTTTTTTGCTGTATTTTGGTTGCAAGGTGAATCAGGATGAAGTTGAAAAGTGATGGCCTTTGAGGATGGGCCAGCCAAATGATGGGATACAAAGAAAACTTAAGAAATGAGAAATCCAAAAGTTGGGAATTGTCTGCTAGCAAAGTGCCACAGCACAGTGTGAGGTGGCATCAAGACAAATCAGTGAATGGGAATTAATTGAACTTAAAAATCACCCTGGGGATCCTAAAGCAGAGAGTGTTCAGGTAAAATCATGGAAAACAGGGAAAGCACAGAGATCAGCGATGATATTCTGGACTGCCACTGCCTCCTTCTCCCTGAAACCAGGAAAAGGAGCACAGGACACCAGGACATGAGGATTAATGAGGAGCTGATGGGCAGCACTGGGAGTTCACACGATGGATATTCAGGTGAGGGAAGAAATTGTTCCCAGTTTTGTTCACCTTTAAAAGTCTTGTAAGAATCAACAAACCAAAAGCAAAGAGTTATAAATTATGGTTATGGTTCCTTTGCAGTATTTTGGGAAGAGCTGAACTCAATCCCCTTCATGGCATGAAAGGATTTGTGAGCAAATAATGCACAAAAAAGGGGGGGGCTGACACAGATGAGTGAAGCTGAGAGGGGGAGAGGTTTGGAAAATCACTTTGAAAGATTCTGAGTGACACACACACAAAAAAGTGCTCAGTTTGCAGGAAAACAGCTCATCCTGGGACAAGCAACCTGATGTGAGGGGAGAAGGAGAGAAAAAAAGGTACAAACAAAAGTAAAAGGGTTATTTTAGGCAAACCTGGTCTAAAACACAAAGGACAAAGTTTTTATTTTTCTGAAGTGTTCCAATGGCAATGACCAAACACTGTTTTCTCTCTGCAAACTTTTAAATATTTATAAAATTATGTTCCTCACTTGCTGTCCTTTCCTCCAGCTACAGAAATTTAATTCTTTTGCATTTGCCTCAGTCACCCATCAATCATTCTCCTTCCTCCTCCACTCGCTGTAATTCATCAATGTCTTTCTAGCAACAAAGTGCTGGAACCAAAAGTGGTGCTCAAGGAAGAGAGGGGCTAAAAACAAGAGGTTTATCCAACTGCTCACTTGGACCCGAACACAAATCCTGCAATTTCTCCACCAGTACGGACAAATGACTTCCCTGAAATGGCAGAATTCTCTCCTGCCATCACAGAATTACCCAAGATCCTGAGGGGAGCCTTCTCATTTCCATTTTCATCCCAAATGTTTCAAATGCTTTGGTAAAAACTGAATGTATTACACCTTTCTGCCAGCTTTAAAGTTGCATTTTCAGAGTCATTCAATCAGATTTATCTGGATTATTTTATAGCATCCCATAACCCTTCAACAATTTTTTCGTGGTGTTGCTGCAGTGTTTTACTGGGGGATACAATTGTGAATGACACCTCAGAGTTTAAAAAAGAATTCCTGTAAAGACCAATGCTTGCTGGAAAAGCTTCCTCTGTATTCCAACTCTGCTCCATCTTCCTCACAGCCTGATTTTTTAGTGAATAAACTTCCAGCTGCTGAAATTAAGGGTTGTTCTTAGAGCCCAGAGCCCCCTGATGATGTTCTGGAGTCCTGAGGGGAGCTGGGGTCAAGCATGGGGCCATGCAAACCAGGCAGCTTTAGGTGCTAAAACTTCCTGCAAGTTAAGCCTTGATAATGCAAATTACAGCAGGAAAAGATTGAGAGCAAGCCCAGGGGACAAAGAAATAAAGTGTTTCTAAGGGACAGAAATTCCATGTTCTAATGTGTTTAAAACTAGCCTGAAGTTTATTAAAATAATAATCCAAGCAGTATTCAAGGCAAAATTAGGAAAAGATTACAGAAGAGAGGAGAGAAATGCTCTAGGAATAAACACCCCCAATGGTTCTGCACACAGAATTTACCAGGATTCTACCAAACCCAACCTGGCCAAAGCAAATGCCCTCAGCTCCTCCTTGTGTGGCCCCAGCCCTTTCAGACACACAAACCCCATGATTTCCATGTTTTAGGGAATCACCAGAACATATTCCAGGTATACACAGAATTAATAAAATTAACAAAATCCAAGGTGTCTCTTTCTCACCTGTCCCTCACCCTCAGAAATCAGCAGATTTGCCAATTCTAACAATTAACAGAAACCTCACATGAAAGGAGATACAACCCAAGAGATGTGACTCCTCAAAAGAGAATTTCAAGCAGAAATTTAAATTTACCTATAAAAGCATCCCAAACAAACCCAGGTCTCTCATTTCCCCTTACTTAATTCCAAAATATAAAACTCTTCCACAGCAGCACCTGAATCCCAGTGCTGCACTAAGGAATGCAGAAACAAAATCAAAATGTTTTTATTGATTTTCCTCGTTCCAGCTGAAAGGCAGGCAGTAAATAAAATGCAGACTGAGAACAGCACTGCTGTTTTTATTTATTTCATTATTCCAGGCTACTTAAGGTGTAAGAACTCTGCTCACTACAAGGCGTTTTTAATTGCAAGGCTCTCCCTGAGCCATCCTGAGGAAAGCCACAGGTAATCAAAATGTCAAGTCCAAATCCAAATCCAAAATCAAATGCAGCCAAGTAATCAAAATGAAACCTCTCAGCCATGCCAGGGCTCCAACCAGCCCGTGATTTCCAGGGAGGTGGTGTCACTCCAAAGGCTTGAACGTGGAGAGCACAGAAAAGTGAGGAGGACAAAGAATCCCGGGATGGTTTGGGTTGAAGGGATCTTGAAGGTCACCCAGTGCCAGCCCTGCCATGGGCAGGGACAGCTCCCACTGTCCCAGGGGTGCCCTTGGGGATCCAGGGGCAGCCACGGCTGCTCTGGAATGAGCAGCTCATTATGGGATGAGTAAGAAGAGGGTGAATATTTTGCACACTGAGCAAAAGCCTCCCTCAGCTCCTGAGAAAACATTTCAGAATTCCAAAGCCCTGGTTTGACTCCCCACAGCGAGTGGGGTTCCGTGTCCCCACTGTTCTCCAGGAGTTCCCTGCCCTCTTTGTTTTCTCCTCTATCTCCTTTTCCTGTGCCACCCTCATTTGTTTCCCAGAGCAGCTGTGGCTGCCCCTGCATCTCTGCAAGTGCCCAAGGCTGGGCTGGATGTGGTTTGGAGCACTGGGACAGTGGGAGGTGTCCCTGCCCATGGCAAGGATGGGCTTTAATGGCCCTTCCAACCCAAACCATTCTGGGATTCCATTTCTGCCCAGCATCTCCACTCATTAACACCCTCCCACTTCTGCCCCTCTTGTCACCCAGTCATGTTCTCAAGTCCTGCCTTTAAAACACAAAACCACTTTTTTTTTTTTTTTTTTTAAAATGCCAAATGTGCCGCGAGAAAGGGATCAGCTCCAAAAAAATCCTGCTGCAGCTCCCAAAAAAAAAAATCCTGCTGCTATTACTCACATCAGAAAGAGCAGGAGATATGTATTATTATTTTCCTGACATTAAAAACCTGAAGTTTAGGTCTTTACCAGTGGAAAAGAAAGAAAAGTAGGTGTTGGAGCATTCCCTGCTTCTGGAGAAACAGAATCCTGACAGCTTTTTATTTCCTGGGAAAAAGACACAGGAGAAGGACATGCCCAAGTTCCTCACTCTGTAACACAAGGATGGGGAAGTGAAGAACAATCAAAGGGCTCCATCCTTCCCTCTTCCCACCTTCCTTCTTCCTTCTTGTCTTCCTAATAAAAAAAATCAGCTGGACAAACAAAGATCCTCCCTCTTGTCCCATGGATAGATTCCTGCAGTTTCAGTGTTTATTACCTGCCACAAGGGCAAATCCAGACACAAAACCAAAGTAGCCTACAAAGTTTTTATTTCATGATATGACATGACCTTGAATTACTTTATTCAACGCTATTTCTTCACTGTTTTCAGCATTTCAGCTCTTAAATTATAGAAATAAATAGCAAATATTAAGTTTTCCCTACAAGGACCTCACGGGTCAACAGTGGAATCAGAAGAATTAAAGTAACACAGAGATCTCCATGATCTTGAGCTAATTAATTTAATAATTACTGTGCAGAGCATCATCAATGCACAGCCCAGTGCTGGGGAGCCTGGACATGAAACTCTTTCCTCCAAGGGTGACTCTCCTGTCCTGCTGCTGATCTCTGCTCTGGCCTCTGTGTGTGGAGCACTCCCAGAACATCTCTGGAATGTCCTGGATTCCAGGGAAGTGACACCAACCTGTCCCTGGCCCCTGCTCTGCTCCCCTCTCTGGAGACTGCTCGTAGGAAGCTCCTAAGGGTCAGAATTTCCCCTCAAAAGCAGATCACAGGATGATGGAATTGTTTAGGTTGGAGAACTCTCAGATCAAGTCCAACCATTCCCAGCAGTGCCGAGGCCACCACTGCCCTGTGTCCCCAAGTGCCACATCCAGAGGATTTGAAATCCCTGCAGGGATGGGGACTCCACCACACCCCCCTTTCTATGAAGGAATTTTCCCCCAAATCCCACCTGACCCTCCCCTGGGGCCATTTTCTCCTCCTGGCCCTGTTCCCTGGGGGCACAGCCTGACCCCCCCTGGCTGTCCCCTCCTGGCAGGAGCTGGGCAGAGCCACCAGGGCCCCCCTGAGCCCTTTTCTTGTTTTACATTAAACAAAAACCACCCACAAATGGCTGCACGTGCACTCGAGTGCCCCATAAAAGGGAATATTGCTGTCAGTAATTCAGTGGGTGAAAAAACAGCTCCATTTCAGGCAAACTCACTCCATAAAACAGGCACATAAAGAAATGGAAAATGACTAAAATGCATTCCAGCTCAAACAGGCATTTTATCTGTTCCAGACATTCCCAAATTCTCCAAAGCTTCACAATTCAAAGGATGCTGGAAATGGGTTCTTTGAAACACCCTGTAATGTGCAATTATAGGACAGCAAACCTGATCCTCCTGCCTGTGCTCCTGGAATTGTCAAGATGCTGGAGGAACACACAACAGGAACACCTGATGTTTGTGTGCTGCTCTGGCTGGATACAGAATCAGAAAGGAAAAAAAAAAAAAAAAGCTGTCACTTAAAATTTTTAACTTCATACAAATGTAAGCTGTCACCAAGTACCTCTGCATTGTGTTTATCCGACTGGGAAAAGCTGCCAGTCTTTTATTAACAATCCTTGCCTGCATTACTCAGTCACTGCACATTAGAAGCAGCAGCTGGAGAGTTTTGAGTGATAATGAAACCTGTAACAAGCCATCCTCAGCCGTCTTTTCCAAACAATAAGGGAATTAAAATTTCAATTTAAATGCAGAGGTTCGAAACACGCTTCAGTGGCAAAATTACTTCAATTAATGTGAGTGGAATACAAAGAGCAGGCTGCAGGGCTGGGATGCAGCAGGCTGGAATGATGCCTTTGGAGGGACTGCAGGCAGCCAGCACAGGGCTGCAAAGGTGCAGTTCTGACTGTTTGCAGCACTGGGCTGCAGGAACAGCTCTGACCAGGAACAGCTCTGACCAGGAACAGCTCTGACCAGGGCCGCAGGAACAGCTCTGAGCAGGGCTGCAGGAACAGCTCTGACCAGGAACAGCACTGACCAGGGACAGCTCTGAGCAGGGCTGCAGGAACAGCTCTGACCAGGAACAGCTCTGACCAGGAACAGCTCTGACCAGGGCTGCAGGAACAGCTCTGACCAGGAACAGCTCTGACCAGGAACAGCTCTGACCAGGGCCGCAGGAACAGCTCTGAGCAGGGCTGCAGGAACAGCTCTGACCAGGAACAGCACTGACCAGGGACAGCTCTGAGCAGGGCTGCAGGAACAGCTCTGACCAGGAACAGCTCTGACCAGGAACAGCTCTGACCAGGGCTGCAGGAACAGCTCTGACCAGGAACAGCTCTGACCAGGAACAGCTCTGACCAGGGCCGCAGGAACAGCTCTGAGCAGGGCTGCAGGAACAGCTCTGACCAGGAACAGCACTGACCAGGGACAGCTCTGAGCAGGGCTGCAGGAACAGCTCTGACCAGGAACAGCTCTGACCAGGAACAGCTCTGACCAGGGACAGCTCTGACCAGGGCTGCAGGAACAGCTCTGACCAGGAACAGCTCTGACCAGGAACAGCTCTGACCAGGGACAGCTCTGACCAGGGCTGCAGGAACAGCTCTGACCAGGAACAGCTCTGACCAAGAACAGCTCTGACCAGGAACAGCTCTGACCAGGAACAGCTCTGACCAGGAACAGCTCTGACCAGGAACAGCACCAACCAGGGCTGCAGGTGCAGGTGAGGGCTCCCAACTCCCTGGCAGATCACTCTGGGCTTTCCCTGAGCCTGCTTACCTTGAGGAATGAAGCCAAAGGACAGGCAGATCTATGGACACTGCACCTCCCTGACACATCAGTCATGATTTTACATAATATCCCCATCAGATCAAAGGAGAAGGGAATGATCCCCCAGCCAGTGAGTGATTACAACATCAGAGCTGTGTTAACACAGGATGGCAAAAGCCAATGAGCCTGCAGTGATTTTTGGCCAGGGAAAAGCTCCAAATGCAGGTGAATTACTGTTTCTTTATACAGGCACATTTGTCTTCCAGTGAGAATTGCAAGTGTCAACAAGAGGCTGAAATTGAGTGTTCAATTTCCACCTGAGGTTTCTCTGCATTTCTTGATATATATTCAAAAAAGCCCATGAACTAACAGCTGCTTTTTGTATCATTACTATTTGATTTATTAGAAAGTATTTGCTGTGCTGAAAACAAAAACCAACCAAACACAGAGCAGCAACAGAAATGCTGCAGAAGTCTATAAATCAGAGAGATTTAATGTTGTCTCTCCCTCAGAGCCACAGGCAACTTCCACCCAAGCACACATATTTATATACACACAAGTGTTTATATTTAAAATAAACGTACACAAAATATTGCAAACCACTCAGATATCTAATCCACAGGTTGAAAATCATTTCTAAAGCATAATGTATGAGAAGTCTCAAGCAAGGTTTTTTTTCCTGATACTTCCTAACACAGATTTTGAATGGGAAATAGATTAATAGATTCCTGGTCTGGAATTTTGAAAATAAGATCAAGCAAAAAGGAGGAAATTAAAATTCAGGGTGACAGTTTCCAGCTCTTTCTCCTGTTGGGTGATGAATTTTTAAAAAGAAATGAAGAGGCACAGCTAAGAGAGACAACAAAGGACAGTGAAGTGGGAAAAAACCCAACAAAAAAAGGCAAAG
>VYXF01010904.1:0-23347 GCA_013397295.1 Polioptila caerulea
TGTCCCACAGCGACAGATGTGGATTTTTATCCGTGTGACTCTGAGAACTTTGGTGATTTGAGGGTCAGGAGGGACTGGATGTGTTAGAGCTCAGGGCAGGTGACTGCAGGAGTAGCTGAGAGAACAGTTCAGGTGCTTTTGGTGTAAAAGGGGTGATGTTGAGCCTACCCCACTCAGCTGATCCCTTTCAAGTCTTCATGCAGAGCCACTCTTTGTTGATGTGCTTCAAGCCTACAAGCACAGACTTTCTGTTGGTTTTTCTGGGTGTGATACACAGCGACGGGGTGTCTCGTCTCCACATGACTCTCATGGTTTATCCTGCCTGTCTCCAAGGTCTCTGCAACTGTTGTTGCTGTATTTGCAGGGTTTTTGAACATGCTGCTAGAAAACCAGTCTACAGTGTTAGGCAGGGAAATGTGGTGGGTCAACTTCCACACCACCTTGGCTCTGGGATTACAGCTCCCACACCACCAGAGCTGGGGACCACCACAGAGGTGCTGAAAACATGGAGCAGTACATAATTGTGATTAAGGACAGTCTGAATGTGGGCAGATTCCCTTCAATGTATTCTGAGAATTGTTAGCTGTAAGTGCTAATTCTTAAAATGTTTGTCGTTTCAGGTGCGTGTGGTTCTCAAATACCGACATTGTGATGGGAACCTCTGTATCAAAGTAACAGATGATGTGGCTGTAAGTACAGAACACATTCCCTTTCAGAGCTTCATGTACCACTCACAGACTTGTGATTTGCTGTCAGTCAGCTTGGGAGCTCTTGGACACTGCCTTGAGTGTGCCTGACGGTTTTCTAAAAGCTTGTGCTCAGCCTTCCCTCTTTGCTGTGTCTGTGATTGACACCGACCAGTTCCGGAGCGTTTTCTAACAGGTGCTTACTAGTGTGAGTGTGGTCCTTTTTATTTGCTCAGAGTGGTGAAAACTTTCAGCCATAGGTTAAGTTCCTTCTTTGTGATTATGAGACTGAATGACAGTGATGTTACAGCTAAGGAGTTGTTTTTTGCAGTCCAGGGTGAGCCACAGTATTCTGCCCTTCTCTGGTCTTCAGACACGGAAAAGAGTAAAATTTCTTCTTTCCAGGAAAGGTAATTGGAATTGGAAGTGCCTGGAAGGGATGTGAAACTCCAGTAAAGGCACTTCTTGATAGGGTAATAGGGCTTAACATGAGTGAGATGTTGAGTGTGGGGCACTGATAATGGGGAATTTAAGGGTAATTTTGTTGAAATCTCCCATAGGGGAAGTTGGAGTCAGGTGATTCACAAACGTGAACTCTTCTGGGGTATAGGCTGCCTTACCTGCTTCCAGTCACAGAAAGATGTTACACCAGGTGGGGGAAAATGGGAACTGGTTTCAGGGTTTTGGTTGGGTTGTTTTAGTGTTGGGGTTTTTTGGTTTGGTTTTTTTGGTGTTTGTTTTTTTTTATTTTAATTGTATGTTGTTTTCCCTGTCTAGGGTTGTCTTAGAAAAACAGGTCTTGCTTGGGGTAGGGGATCCCCTTCTATGGGAAATACTGAATTTTATGTCCCTGGCAGTGTAACATTAAGGACTGTGAAAGGCAAAGTAAACTTGCTTCCGAATATAAAGAATTTTAGAGTAACTTCAGGTTCAAAATCTGGTTCTGTGTTTAGACCACACAAAAAAAGGACAGCTTTAAAACCCAAATTTTAACAGCTTTTTGGAGCTGGAAGAAACCAGGATAAATGATGAGTTTCCCTGTTTTTTATTTGGGAGGCTTGAGCATTAAGGAGAAGCTTAAAAGTAAACCCAGATATGTTTGTGCTGTGCAACGGGGTAGATGTGTTGGTGCTGCCTCCTGCTAACTAATGAACATTTCTGTGCTCTCCTTGTTTTAAATGTGTTCCAAGCACAAATGCATAAGGCCTACAAAGGAGAGGAAAGCAATTGAGCGAAATCTGATCTCAGGAACTTTGTCTTGCAGTGTTTGCTGTACAGAACGGACCAGGCACAGGACGTGAAGAAGATCGAGAAATTCCACAGTCAGCTCATGCGACTCATGGTGGCGAAGGAATCCCGCAGTGCTGCCATGGAAACAGACTGAAGTGCTGCGAATGAAACCAGTGCTCCGGTCACATTTCACTGGAAGCAAATCTCTTGGATTTGAGCGAAAAACTGGGGCAGGAGGTGCTTTCAAGTACTGAAGTGGACTGATGACAAGTCTGAAGCATTTTCACCCCTCAGACTCCACTTTGGAAATCTAGGAAAATAAGTGCTTTCAATTGAAAGCTTATATTTATTTTTGGGTATTAAGCAACTATTCTTACACATTAGGTATGCTAAAAAGACAAGTAAATATTTTAAATCTACGATATGTTAGTCCAATTTGATAGACCCCAGGCATACTTCTGGAAAGTTACTGTTAAATTTCATAAAGATTTCATTGTGTTCATACCTTATGCTGGTGTATTTTCAAAATGAGAGGGTTTATTAACCTGGTACTGTAGCATGGTGACTGGGTCTAATGAATATTTACGTGCATCATATAAATCTGTTGGGTTTGAAATAACATGTTTTCTGAACTGAAATTGCCAATTTGTATTACCAGTGTCACTGGCAGCACTCTAGCTTTTGGTATTGCTCTTAGTCATACAACATTATCTGTGATGCAGTTTGTAGAACTCTTATATTGGCAAAGTGATAAAACTTCTGTATTTTAAAAACTAAAATAGAACTTCACTTGAATATTGCTAGAGATCTGTGAAAAAGTGGGAGGGTTTTTTTCTGCTTGTGCAAATACTGTTATTAAAAAACAGTCAGTGGCTTTTTTACATACTTGAACTATTTTGTACTAGCAGGAGTTCCTTTTCCAATCCTTGCTTTGGGCAGAGTTGGAGTATATCAGCAAGACAAATTCTAGAAGCTCTTGCCTATTATGTTAATAGAAAACACCAACCAAACACTATCCAGATTCCTTATTCTAGCAGCTTGTTAGCTGGATTTTCACATGTTACATGTGGCAGGTGTATGCCAGCCAAATGAATGAATGGATGGAAACAGCTTAATAAAAACTTAAATACCACTGTCAGAAGTCGACCAGTGCTTCTGTAGCTTAGATGTGTTTCTCACAGTAACCTCTGGTAGGCTGATGGAAGCCTTAATTGTCTCTTGTGAAAAAGCTTTTTGTTTGAAAACCCAGTAGCTAAAATTGATACTTGCTTTGACTAGGTCTTGCATACTTGAAAGCAAATGAGCATTTTCATGTAATTAGGCTATTGGTATAACTAGGTGCTTTCAGAACTGATTTTTTGGGTTAAACCAAGCCACAAAAAGCAAAGCAGGACCATACTTGTAGTGGCATTTATATGTAATGAAACAATCTACTTAAGTAGCTACCTGCTGTCACATAAAAATAATGGAGCTACTGGGAAGCAGTGGACTTTCCACATTTGCCAAAAGCTTGGAAAAAACCCACCATGCTTGATTATTGCATTAGAGTACTCTCAGCTGAACATGGAATGTTGCACGTTGTTGGAAAATACTGCAGGACTAAATTCCTGGTGACTGCTCAAAATTCTAGTCTGCAACAGTGATGGTGTGTGTAACATTTTTGTATTGGCTTTTGAAATATAAATAAAGCCAGAGAGAAGGCTGGATTTGGTTCATTGTTAAACTTTCACGAGATACTGTAATACTGAAATTTTTCTTTGGTGCTCCAAATAACTTTCCTAATATTTTCAAAATAGTAGTAGAGAGACTGGGTGTACCAAATGGCTGAAAGGCTTCAGCTTTATACTCCAGTAGGTTTTAGAGGAGGAGCAATTACAGCATTGTGTATTAGAGCAGCAGTTTTCCAGCAAAACAGCCAAGGGAATATATTTCTACTTTTCTAAATTCAGAAATTATTTCCCTAGTACCCTGGGGAAATACTATTGCTGCTTTTGTAAGCGTATGTGTTGTTAAGCTTGCTCTCCATATACTCAGAAAAAGCTAGAGTGGTTCTGTGCAGTCAGAATGCAAAAGAAAATATTACAAAGCTACTGCTCAAAAAAGTTAAATGGTATGGAAACTTCTTTAGAAAAACAGAGATGCTTCATAATTTTGTCCTGGAATTTTCAGCCATTTCCATATTGTGTTCATGGGGCTGTAGAGAAGCTCTGAATTCCAAGTTCTGATTCTTTCATTCTTTCTTGCTGAGAGTATGTGTGCTAATGTACACTGATCACTCCCCTAATAAACGTTCACTGAGTTGGTCCATCGTGTTGCCAGCTATTTGAATGTGTCCTCAGGTTTGTGATTAAACAATCAGTTTATTGTGGCTGCTGCAGCAAAGGGGTGCTCACAGTACTTGAATCTCTGCATTGGGCAGCCCAGATTGCCAGACTGCTGCTCTCCAGGCAGGAGCTGGTGCCAATTGCAGGCTGCAAACAGGGCAGGAGCACATGGGCAGCCCGTGCAGTGACAGACAAGTGACATTTGCAGAAGTGGAATGATTGAAAAAGTAGGATGCTTTTCCCAGCTACGGCTAATTTTGTTGCTGCCTGTTAGTTATCTTCAGTAATTGTTGTTTTGTGAGAGTAGTTTAATAAAAAGGGGCCTTGTTGTTGTTCAAAGAACTTGGGTTAGTTTACCCATGGAATTTGTTCTGTTTCTCTGGTGTTCTCACCTCTTGGGTTCCCTGAGTGTCTTTATTTAAATTTTTCCTTTCTGCAAGCATTTAGGCTGCCTGACTTTGTGTCTGAGCTCTCTTATGTGCAACAACACCACTTCTGTTTCCAATTTTAGGGGTTTGAACCCTGAGCTGCTCCATATGTAATCCAGTGTGGAAGTGTATTCTGGAGTGCAGGAAGTGAGAAGTTTGGTCACAGGTCTTTGTTTTAGAGAGCCTTATAAAAGAGGCTTTCCTGTTAAAGTCCTGGCCTAACTTCTAGGAGTGACAGGTTTATTTTGGAAAACTGGATGATTTGGGGCTGGAGTCTGTCAAAATGGGAAATGGAACCAAAGCCAAGCGAGTGCTTTTAAAAATGTTTTAACTTGTCAAAAGAATTATGTTTCCTCTCAGTAAGTTTCTTCCCACAGTATAGAAGTGGGTAATACTCGGCATTTTGCTGTAACAAATGTGAGGAAACTCTGGTTTCTCTCAGTAGGCCTGGGATGATCACTTGTTACTGTAGGCTAATCTTAAGGGATCAGTCACTTTAGGTGTTGTTAGGTGTTTGTCCTGCTGTGGGTAAGATGAATGCCCTCACTTGGATCACCTGGAAGAAAGATGGAGACACAGTTACCTTACCCACCTGTGCTTTCTCACTTCTGGCTTCGGGGAGGACGAACCTCTCACAGGAATGATACTGTAACCACCTTTGAAATGAAGTTTGAATCTGAAGTGGAAGTACCCAGAAAATAAGGGGTTTTTTTCTGTAAATTTACCCCAGCTGCAGAGTAAGCACGAGTCCAGATCCTTCAAGATTCTGTGAGCATTAGTGGGTGCCCTTAGGGAGCAGGAGCTTAGCTGAAAACTGGTATTCTTTGTACAGTGCTGTGTGCTGAGGGTCCTTCTAATTGACTGAAGCAAAGCTGTTTTGATCAAACAAATCTAAGGAGTCCTTTTGTTAGATCACTATCTTAAAGGATCTTCACCTTTTTTTTTGTTTGGTTGGTTTTTTTTTGGAGGAAACTAGTCTGTGAAGAACTACATCTAATTCCTTGCTTATGTTAATAGTGATTTGCTTTCCAAGACATGGGGGTGTCTATTCTGAAATGCAGATACTACTTTAAAGGTAGATGCAGTGTGACTCAACACAATTTTTGTTTATAAAGACACTATCTGTTAAAAGAGCTTTGAGAGTTCAAGGATTGGTATTTAAATACAAGCAAAGGTTGAATTGTCTGTTGCTGGGGATGGCATAAAAACATGCCTTTCATCTCTTATTATTTTCACACAAGCAGATCTCTAGTCTAAGTAGGCTTTTCAGGCTGGCTTTCAGATAAAGCTCCCCACCCTGATGCTGGGCAGGAGTGTTTGAGTCACTACAGACTGGAGACAGATGTGGGCTTTTTAGTCTGTGGAAATGTTATTTTTGAGATGAGAATGATGCCACAGTATTTTAGCAGCAGATTAGTTACTCAGCAGAATGCAAAGCATGGTAGTTTGTTAACCCCTGCTTATTATGCAAGCTTGTGTGTGTGCCCAGCACTGGCTCCACCAGAATAAATGCTCCTGGGAGAATGTGGGCTTAAACTGGACCTTGTAAAACCGAACTCTGTGGGAACTGAGCAAATAAAAACACGGTCATGGTGTGATAGCAGAGTTAAATGCTTTCAGGCAAGTCCAGGCCCATGTTGTTGAACATAATCTTTGTTTCTGGTGAAGGTAAGCCCTTATGTTCTTGTACTGTGCCAAGGTAGTTGTAGGGGTGTGTTCTTGGAGTCCTGTGATGGGAATGCAGTTACTTTCTGCAGTTTTAAAAGCATCTTCAGCCCTGAGTGCCATCTCTCAGTGCTCTTGTGTGGAGGTGCCTGGTCTTCTAGCAGGAGCCAGTGTGCTCGACCCATGACTCCTCAGACAGTTCACAACAGGGTGTTGTGAATATTTGGATTACAAAACCAAGAGTACAGAGTTACTCTTACACTGTAATGCTGGTATTTCTGAAAGTGTTTTCCATTTAAATCAAGACCAGCTCTGAGGATGTTTTGCTTTGTTTAGCAAGTTTTGGTTTTGCGCTCACATTTTTTTCTCTCCTTTTTTTGTGACAACTCTTAGTAATTTTTTTAGAACTTAAAACATCAGTCATACTGAGAGGTCTGGGATAGGCTGGGTTTTTTTAATTTCCTTTGAAGCTGTGTGTGCTTGTTGGATTCTTTTTTGTGTGTGTCTAGAAGACACATTCTGTTCATGAACGGACTGGTCTGCATTGTCCTGCCTTTACTGAGAACCTTCCTGAGCTCCAGGCGTGTTTCCAGCAAGATTCCAAGGACTGGTTCTTTGCGGAGGGGGTTGAGTTTTCTGGACACCTCCGGAATGGCTGTGCTGGCTGGTAATGAGCAAATGAGAGTTCGGGCAGCTGAAAAACGCATTTTAACTGGGTTGCTCATGCGTGTAAATAGAGCCACCTCTACTGCAGCTCTGCTATCATTGTGTGGCTGGGAGATGAAAGGCTCGCCTCGGGGCGCTGACAAATGAGCTCTGGCAAAATGTGTGCGGCTCAAAATGTTACTTTGCAAAGGCATCAGCTCCGGTAAGGAGTCAGCAGGGCAGGGGGATGAACTAATGCCTCAGACACGTCCGTGTGAAATTCGGTGTCTTGCTTTAAATTGCCTGAAAAGGTAGCTTTTAAATTTGGGGGCAAGAGGGAATCTGACCTTTCGATGATCGACAATTCGGGGGTGTTTTTGGGTTTTTTTAATACATTTTCTGCAGCAGTGCTCCCATACAACTGAGGTCAGGAACCAAAGGAATAAACAAATTTCATCCGGGATTGTTGGTTTGTGCCCGGAGGCGAACCTCCTGTGCTTGGTCGCACAGCAGAGCCGGGTGACACGTAAGTAAAAATAAGCAGCCGTGGTTTGAGCAGAGCAAACAAAGCAGAGCGGCTTTGCAAACAGCTCCGTACCCGCCACGGATGCTGATGGTGCCATGAATGTGCAGGCTGGGAGCAGCTGGCTGCGGATCCCCCTTGCCTCTAGCGCCGATTCCAGCGCGTCTCTGAGCCTCAGCTGAGCTGCTCCCATTCAGCAGCGCATCAGAAAAGTCCCCGATGTTCTGGAGAGCTGCTCGTGTGCTGCTCTGCCTGGTTGGTGTGCTGAAATGGCTTCAGCAAAGGTCAGCTGAGTGCTACAGGGAGTGAATTGTAAGGCCGAGAACGACAGGAGTGAAAGAACCAGTTAGAATGGCTTGGGTTGCCATGGAACCACAGCCTAAAAAACGCTTATCTTGGAATTTCCCTGACTTGCTTGTAAAAACATCCTGTCTGTCACATTATATACCCTGTAATGTGCTATACAATATTTATCTAAAAACTAGATATGTCTGGATTTGTTTCTGCATTGTTTTAGTTCGTATGGATGACAGAGAAAGGGCAGAACCAAAGCCTGTGGTGATATTCTTCCTAGAAGCCTGTAACGCTCTGGAAGTCTCTCAAATAGAGCAGCCAGACCTGAACACATGCAACAAGGTGTAAATTATACCATGGATTTATGAAACTGTGTTGTGATTCCTAACATTCCTGAAATGCCAGTGTTGGGGCAGGGATTGAAGCAGGGATCAGCATGTTCAGGGCTTACTCCAGTAGCAATGGTTCGGTGAGCTGTAGCTGCTCCAAACCAATAAATCCTTAAGATGCCTCCAGAATATATCCGGGTGGCCAACCCTTGAAACACAAGTACTGAAACACCTCCTGGTTGTGATTTCACTGGTGGTGGGAACAGACTATTTTAATTTTGCAGAGAAGAGTTTTCTTTCCTCATTCTCTTGACTCCTGTATTAAGCTTCCTTCTTTTCTGACTCTTCAGTCCCTTCTTCTTTTTCATTTGTTTTAAACTTATTCTTTCTCCTTAGATCTTTCATGCTCGCCTGATTTTTGTCTTTACATTTATCACAGTGATGTTACATTTGGCTTAGGGGAAGAGGATTTTTATACAGTTGTAGCTTTACCTTCTACTTGTGAGAGCTGATAAAGGATTTTGTTCTCGAAGTTGAGCTTCAGTAGAGGGACATTCCACATTGTCACTCTTGGGAAGAGCACGCATGTAGGTGTCACTGAAGCAATGACATTAAACTGCATGGCCATCTTCCTCAGTCAATAATAGTATAAGAAAAGGGTTTTACTGGGTATAAACAAATTACACATGGACTTTAGCAAATAAAAAGATCCTTCAGCCCATACTCTGTGTTGGAGTATCCACATAGGTTGTAGCAGTTCGTTTACTTTCCTATAGTGCAAATTGCAATCTTCTTGGCATTATTTTATTTATCACATTTTATTGATGACTGTCTGCCAGCCTGCAACTTGTAAAAGATGAGATATCAGCAATTCTCCATAATGATATTTATCAATACCTGTCTTACAATATAAAGAGTGATTTTGAAAGATAAAAACCATTGTTTTATCTGTTGTTGTCAGTTTCTCTGTGCTTATATGAATCTCTGTCTGAACTCCCTGCAGTTCTCCTCCCACCAGTAGTCCCATAAGTTTCTATCATGGCCACATCCTCCCCTTAATTTCTGTAACAAACTCCAGCTGCTTTGAAGGTGGATATTGTGTGCTTTGTTCCTCTGTGCTGTGTATTGTTCCTTTACCTCAGTCCGAAGCTAAAGCAAAAATTACTTCAAGGAATGCCAGACCATGGAGTTGCTAATGTTTTCCATTTGTCTTATTTAGAATCACAGAATGTCTCAAGCTGGAAGGAATCCTCAAGGATCATCAATTCCAACTCCCTGCTCCTCACAGGGGTAAGTAAAGCTAAACCATATGATTAAGAGCATTGTGCAGATGCTCCTTGAAATGTGACAGGCTGGATGCCATGAGCACTTCCCTGTAGCCTGGCCCAGTGACTGACCACTGTGTGAAGAACATTTTCCTGATGTCTGATCTGAATTTCCTCTGATGCAGCTTCATCCCATTGTCTCGTGTCCTGCTGCTGATCACCAGAGAGAGGAGATCAGCACCTCCTCTGTGAGAAAGCTGCTGGGCTGTGATGATTTCACCCCTCAGACTTCTCCAAGCCCAACAAACCAAGTGACCTCAGCTGCTCCTACTGAGTCTTCCCCCTGAGGCCTTTCACCAGGCTGGTCACCCTCCTCTGAACACACTTGAATAGTTTGTTGTCCTTCTTATATTGTAGTGCCCAAAACTGCAAACAGGACTGGAGGTGAGGCTGCACCAGGGCAGGGCAATCACCTCCTTCATGATGCTGTGCCTGATGCCCCTCAGGGCGTGGCTGGCCTTTTGCCTTTAATGGTATTTGCATCTCTGTGTTGTCCTCTGCTAGGCTGCGGGAATTGATTGATTGTCACAAAAAACAGCAGTTCCAGTTAGGAGGGATCCATGTAAAGCACTAAGCCTGGTGTAATCTTCTGTTCCAAATCTGTTTGAGGTACCCACTTTGCTCATTGCTCTTTACTGCTGCTACTGCTATAAGGAATCACAGAATTGCTTGGGTTGGAAAAGAGCCTCTGGGATCATTAAGTCCAACCATTAACCCAGCACTGCCAACCCCACCACTCAACCATGTCTCTAAGGGTTCAGTGCTGCTAAAGCACAGAGAAAATTAATATTAAGTGAATTGTCAGTTTAAGAAGGTGGACACCCACAGGAAAACATCTATGCCAGAGGGGTATCTCCACAACAGGGACTTTGAGCTACCCTGTCCACTTCAAAAAAGGAAGAACTGGAAGGTCCTGGAACTGGAACTGGAAGTGGTGAAAGGGTGCTTTCCTGGATGACTGAGCATCCCTATTTTCAGAACATGGGACAGCCTGGATAAGTATGGCACTATGTCTTCAGCAAGTTACAGAGGCTGCAGTTACTAACTAGAGATTGGAGTTGACATCCTTATAACAAATAGAGGACAGAAGAAATGCAAATTTTCATTAGTTAAAATAGTCAATTAGAGTATTGTGCCGGCTTTGGCTGGGCTAATTTTCTTTGCGGTAGCTGGTATGGAGCTGTTTTTGATTTGTGCTGAAACCAGTGTTGACAACAGAGAGACATTTTTGTTACTCTTTAGCAGTGCTTGCACACAGCCAAGGCCTTTTCTGCTCCTCTCCCCAGCCAGCAGTGAGCAGGCTGGGGGTGCACAGGGAGCTGGGGGGGACAGAGCCAGGGCAGCTGACCCCACTGACCAAAGGGATGTTCCACACCACAGGGCACCATGTTCAGCAGATAGAGCTGGGGCAGGAAGGAGGGAGAGGGAACGTGTGGAGTTACTGATTTCCCCAGCAACTGCTATGTGTGATGGAGCCTCTCTTTCCAGGAAATGGCTGAACACCTGCCTGCCCAGGGGAAGCAGGGAACTAATTCCTTGTTTTGCTTTTCTTGCATGTGCATCTTTTGCTTTACCTCTTAAAGTGTCTTTTTTTTCTAACCATGAGTTTTCTGACTTCTGCTCCTCTGATTCTCACCCCGATCCAGATGGTGGGGGAGTGAGTGAGTGACTGTGTGGTACTTGGTTGCCAGCTGGGGTTAAACAGTGACAAGTATCTGTGTGGTAGCTGTAATAAAGGGTTATGACCCTGGTACACAACACAGTCATATTTTTAACTTTCACCCTATAGAAGTTATGTTTACTGTGAAATTCAACACAGTTTTATTCATATATAAGTGAAATCCCCGTAGTCCTACAGAAGAAAGATGGACTGCTTCTAATGCTTTTGGTGTCTCAAGAAAAATAGTACAGAGCAGTTTGTGAAGATAGTTGCCTCAAAAGGGGTAGAACTCTGCAAGCACATTTGGTGTGGAAGAAGAAAACAACAAAAAAGGACAAAGCTTATTTACAGAACAGTTTAGGGACATGTTGCTTTAAAGAAGAATAGTTTTTAATTTAGGTCCTGTTGCTGCTCATAACAAAAGAGTGTGAGAGCTGCACCAAAGGCTCTGGGCAAAGGACTGCTTGAGCAGACTGTGATGATTGGGCTGAAGAGGTTGAAAGAGGAAAGGAATCATTATCTGTGATCACAAGTCTGTCTGTCGAGACCCCAACAATCCAAACAGGAGCTGAGATGGTGTGGAGGTGATGAAAAAAGAAGATTGGCCCTTAGGAGTGAAGTAATAGGTGAAAACCGAGATTGAATGGAAAAACCTCAGAGATGATGAAGAATTGAATGTTTGCTTGTTATGTTTTTCCTAGTGGGATGAGTTGCTACAGCTTGACCTTCTGGGGCTTGTTTGGATCTCTCTGCCCAAGTTAGGAAGGCAGGCCTTGGAGAACACAAGTTCAGAGAACAAGCAGCCCCGTTAGGTGCATTTTCGGTGCGTTCCTTCTGCTGGGCACGGTCTGCGTTCCGCTGGAGCTGTGCAGCGAGCGCTGGCGAGCCCGGCCAGAAGCCCCTGGGGCGGCGTTCGCGGCCCGGGGCGCTCCGGCAGCCGCAGGGGACGAAGCCTCCGTGCCCCGGCCCGGGCCAGAACTACATCTCCCGGCGGGCTGCGGAGCGAGGCACGGCCGGGCCGGGCCGGGCGGGCCGGGGGCGGCCCCGGAGGCTCGGGAGGCTCGGGAGGNCGCCCCGGCGGGGAGAGGAGCTTCAGCTTCCCGTGCAGTAGAGGAAAGCGCTTTTCCAAGCGATTCCCTGTGTCCGAGCCCGCGGGCGCTGCGCCCGAGGTCCGCAAATGGCTGGGAGCTAAAGAGTGCGCGGTGCTCCGCAGCTGCTGCTCCGCGGATTGCGGACAGTGCGAGGTGCTCGGGTGTGAACAACGCACTGGGGACTTGTGGTGATTTCGGGGACAGGAAGGCCCCAGTCTGCATTCCTGGTAGGGGAGTGTATGTGGCATTCCCAATAGCTTGCTGGAGCCAGGGGTGCTTTTCCAGGGTAGGGTCCCTGCTAAGCGGGACTTACCAGTGCTTAGGGAAACAACAATTTTATTTAGCGTTCCTTGGGAATGTGGCCAGGTTTCCCTGTTTAGTTAAAGTAAGTGGCTTTAACTGTTGGCATGTTAATGGTTTCGGTTTGGTTTATTTGCTCATTTCTGAATGGGGATATGAAATGGAAGTTTTGTTTGTTTATGGATAATTTTGCCAGACCTGCGAACGGTTTGATTGAGTACTTTATGCATAAATCTCTTTGCTGAACAAGCGTTTTAGGCATGAGAAGAAAACCTTGTAAGTTTAATGTCCGTATTTTGTTGCATAACTGAGCAATCTGCAAAGACTAAGCAAATTATGCAATCTCTGCTCAAGCTGGGTTTAGTTAGTTGGGATTTTGATTGCCCAGGAGTTAAAACATACCATTATCAAATGCATTGCTTAATTTTCCAACTCTCTTGAGTTAGGTTGCTTTCTCTTCCCTTCTTTTCGTAACCTAGCCTTTTCTAAAAGAAGAGAAATTGCCTAGTAATTTTAGGTGAACCTACAAGATAGGATCAGTCTTAGAAGCCAATGTCTCAAAGTTGCTCAGAGAGCCACAAAAGCAGGGGTCGTATTTTGATTTGCACTACTCTTTGGAGATGCTGTGCTTCTCCCCTGAAGCAGATATCACTCCTGTTTGAAGTAAGCTAAAGCTGAGGCTTGAGTGCCCAGATTGCTAATGCTTACTGAAAATCGATGGAAGATAGGCCCCAAAAGCAATTAAGCAGCTTTGAAAATCAATCCACAGTTGAAGTTGTCCAAGGACAGGGATTAGATCTTTGTCAGAGCTGAAGTCTTTGTGGGGAAGGTCCTGGCGCAGTGTCAAGTTCATGGCTCTTTGTTCTACATCTTTTCCAGTCTGAATTAATATAAAAACTTGTGTATGATTTGCTTAAACTCTGCTGGCTTGTTATTTTTCCCAGAGTTTGTTATTTTATTTCATATGATCATAGCGTTGAAGTAAATAATTTGAAATAGAGCACGGTTGGTAACAACCAGTGCAGCCAGAATCCACTTGCAATTTGTCTGTATGAATTGCCCAAAATAGGTTTTGGATTGCTGGGTGTTCTAAAAGGTTTTTTTGCCCCCTGTTGATTTACTGTACTGTAGGTATTTGGTCATTCTGTAGGGCAATACCATTCTTTTCAGCCTGTTTGTTTATTCAGGGTTTCAACAAAGCTCTCAGACCTACCCAGTATTTGTAGACATAAACTGGCAATGTTTTAATCTTGTAAACACTGTGAAACAGGCTCAGGCTCCTTAGTGGAAGGACCAAATTGTTCTGAGTGATGACAGCAGGCAAATGAAACTGTTTGGAGCAATAATTCTGGAATGGTAATACTCCCAGAAGTTCTTGTTGCTTCAGTAATAGTTTGTCAAGTCAAGTAATTTGTCAGTGGAGAAGTAGCAAAGCAGGGCTGGAGGTGGTAGGTGACATACAATTTACAGCTCTAGGCAAGGCAAATCTATTATCTTACATCTTCCTATGCACATTTCTTGCATTATGGTTGGAGTATTCAAATTCTGTGGCCAGATGAGCAGAGGTAAAGCCTTTCCTTTGTGGAAGAGTGTGCACTATTCCATTGAGCCTGCAAGAGTATTTTCTTCATGGATGCACAATCCCAGAACCAGGGTAGTCTTCTTTAAAGTGCAAGTTCCAAGTGTGGCAAATAGATCTCTAATTACTGTGTAAGTCCCTGAAGGAAAGTAGAGAATCTTGCTTCTCTCTGAAGAGCTTTGGTCCGCTTGTAATTAATGTTGAAAATACTTTTTTCCCTTTTGAATACTACTGCTGAAAAAATCCTGGATTCTTCCTCTGAACACATTATTTTTAATTAAAAACATCATTGTGTGTGTAAATGGGTATTTACATAAATAGTAAAGCCCAAAACATCTTCTTCTAAAGTGGCATTTGCTTTAATATCTTGGTCATGCTAGACATGGCAGCATGGCTGACAGTGATTTGAATATACCCTGGGGTTTATGGTTGGTTTTTTGGAGCAGCATTCTCAGGTTTTGTATATATTTAAGCACAATTTGTTAAGTTGTTATGGATTAAATGCTTTCTGATTGGCAGGGCTGGGAGTATTTTTGTGGGAATTGTGGTAGCCATGCTCTGTTAGCTGTTCTTTTTGATAGTGAATTTGCCAGAATGAAGAGATTACTTGTGATCAAGTTTATGGAGGGATCCTGCTGGATTAAAGAACAGGAGCTGTTTGCTAGGTTTCCTCTCTCAAAAGTGAGCTCTTACCTAGCATTCCTCCAGCTTTTTTTTTTTTAAACATCTCTGCTGGAGATTATTAGGTGTAATCCATGGGGCAAGAAAGGGCTCAGCAAACTTTTAGGTTTTATTGTTCTTTCTTTGTCTCAAGCAATTCTCCTCACATTTATTGCACTCAGCAGTCAAATTTTTTTCATCTTGTGAATTCTGTAGTGAAGACACACAACTCTTGCTCTCCCTGTTGGTTCTGTATCTGCAGCCTGGGTGGGCTTTGCTGTCTGATAGAAGACAAGTCTTCATCTCAGGTGAAACACCCTGTGTGATGAATCAAAACCCAAGGTCTGTTGGAGGACCTAGCCCTCTTGTGTGCTTCATCAGGAGTGTTAATTGCTCTAATCTGGTGGGTACAGGTACTGCACTTCTCTAGATGAAGGCCATGAATCCAAACAGAACTTAAATATTGTTATTAAAAGAGAGAGAAAGTAGCGAGATTTGTTCTTGTTACATGTTTACTCTGGCACATCCTTTTGGTGTTGCAGTTATTTGACAGAAAATGATGACTACCATCTGTTCCCCTCCTCTGGCATCATTCAAAGTTCCTTTCCTCCTTGGGAATGAAGTCTTCGTAAAGAGATAACAAGTTTCAATCTCTTCTGGTTTCCATAGTCACATTTAATATACTTTTTTTCCTTTTACACTTACAGCTCTAGGCAAAATGAATTGATTATCTTATATATGATTTTGCACATTTCTCGCATTATACTTGGACTTTTCAGGTTCTGTGGCCAGGGAGTCTGGTGACCTAGAAAAAGAAGGAAATCTGAAATAATAGATTAAGTAAGGAGTCTCATCATAGAGGAAAGGGGGAGTCAGACATTATTGAGGAAAGAGAAATGGTGGCATCATAGAAAAAGGAGGAAATGTGGAAAAGTTGGACATTACAGAGGATTGAGGTCATCTCAGTGAGGAAGGAGAGAGTCTCAGGGAAGAGTGAGTCTGGCACCATGGAGAAAGAAAAGAGTCTGGCATCAATGAGGAAGGAAGGAGTCTGGCATCACAGAGGTACCATGGATTTGGACATCTCAGAGGTAAGAGGGAGAGTGGCATCTCACATGGAAAAGGGGAGGGAGGGATGAGTCTGTCATCACGGAGGGGAGAGGGAATCTGCCATTATAGAGGAAGGTGAGAGTGTTGCACAGAGCTAAGAGTGAGTCTGGCATCATGAAGGGAGAAGAGAGTGTCATCATTGAGGAAGGAAGAGGGGGATCTGACATCACAGAGGTATAACAGAGTTGGACATCACAAAGATAAGAGGGAGTGTGGCACCCTATAGGCAGGAGGGAGTCTGGTATCAAAGATTAAGGAGAGAGTTGGGCATCACTGAGAAAAGAAGAAATCGTCATAGAGGTAAGAGGGAGTCTGACATCACAGAGGAAAGAAATAATCTGACATCATAGAAAAAAACCCAGGAAATCTTCACTAATGGAGGATGGAGTCTCATCCTAAAGGTGAGAGGGAGACTGGTGTCTCAGAGGTAAGAGGAAGTCTGGCATCACAGAGGATGGAGGTCATCTTGCATCACAGAGGAAGGAGGGAGTTTGGCATCACAGAGGTTAGAGGGAGTCTCACGTCATGAAGAAAGGAGCACATTTTCATTCAGGTCTTCCCTTACTAGTTGGAGTCATGATCCTAGTTTAAATTCACAATGTGCACCGAATCTGTCTTGCAGTTTGCCAGAAAATTCCTCTGGCAGTCTTTATATTCATCGTTTCTATCTCCACACCTTCTTTTAACTGAAGGGTTGTCATGTACTTTGTTCTTACGTGCCTCAAACTGCTTGCACTCTTTTTTTCCCCCTCTAAAGCACTACATATACGTCAATTCTGCATGTTTTAATAATTAAAGGTTTCAGTAACACAGTTTTCTAACAGTGATAATACAAAAAGCTTGTAAATCTGCTAGCTGAAAAGATCTTTCCCTCCCTGATTCCATGGAAGAACCTTAAGAGACTTAGGCTAATGGAAGATCCTGCAGTAAAGAGAAGGGGACATGCTGTGCTTTACCACCAAGCTGTCTGGGATGAAAACAAGTCTTATCTGGAGATCAGAGCAGGCAAAACATTGGCAACAACACCATGGCAGGGAAGGAGGGTAACCTTTTACTCCTCACTACTGGAGGATTTGGTGAAGCTAAAAATAGAGCCCAAGTTTGCCTTAAGGCCTGAGGAACAATTACCTTGATCTCATTACCTCGATCTCATTTCCTTATCTGTAATATCTCTCTCTTTTGGTTCCTTTCCACCTCCTGTGTAAAATGCAGATGCTGGCACAGGGTGAGGAGGTGAACCTGATTATTGCTAGAGACTCTAGTGGAAGGCAAAACAGAACCATGTGCTGTTCATGGTTTCTTCTCAGAGACTAGGAGTGAAATGTTGAAGTAAAGCTCAAGATGTTGTTTGGACTCTGTTGGACTGTGTCATTTAGTTGGCTGGATAGTGGCTAAGAGCTGTTTTTAAAAAACTTGTTACTGGCATGGTATCCTTCCCTCTTTTAACTGGGATTGAAGATGGGATTTGAGAGAGCTTTCAGCTGTGTTCACCCTCCATTGTATGCCAGGCTGTTGTCACTTCTCTGCACCTGGGCAACAAACAAAACAAATCTTGCTGGGATTTGAGGGTGAGTAAATAAAGGCTGGATAGGATAAATAGGATAAAATCTTTGCATGATCTAACCTTAATGCGTTATTATGGTAGTTTGAACAGTTCTTTCACCCTTAGTTATCAGGACTGAACAGTGCTGATTTAAGAATCCTTTTGTGGCTTGTCTGTCTGCAGAGTCTTAAACAGAAATTATTGTAGATGGAGAGTGCATCTCCTTTCTCCTGAATCATGCAGACAGTTATTAGATCACGATAATGGGCATCACACACATCCCAAGCTGGATTCTGTCAGTTTGAGTTTATGTTGCCCAAAGGCTTTGTTTTTAGACTCTTGAAAAGGAGTGGGTTTGTTCAAGCATAATAGAAGCAAAACAAGGAAAACTGAGATAAATCATGTTTTTAAGCAACACGGACGAATGTGTGGGGCATGGCTTTGAAAGAGCAAGTAATGTTTAAATATGTGTTCTGGTAAATTGAGTTTCTTCCTCTTAAGAAAGTGCCATGCAGTATTTTAAATAGTGATTGGGATATGAACTTTGACTGGCCAGTTACATAAATGTGCTGTCCCTGGGTGATGCAAAGTGGACAACAGTGAACTTAGTCCCATACTACTTTTCTTTTATGCTTAGCTAGGCTTGGCTCTCAGTGCCTGTGGGCTTTCAGTGGAGTACTGGAGAGGTAACAACAGATTGTAATTGTAGAAAAATGAAGTGGAAATGTGTTGTGTAAGGTGCTTAACCACTCCTCTGCAATTATGTGCCTCGAAGGACAAGTGCTGTAAGTGCAAGTTCTGGGTGATGCATAGGGGCAGCCTCAGAGCCTAAACTGGCCCTGTTGCTTGTTCCTGTTATCCAAGGGACAAAGCAGGTGAAGAGCTGCATGGGAGCAGTGCCCCAGTGCCTCAGGTGTGGGGTGTTCCCAGCAGGGTACCCCCAACTCTGTCTTGGGAGCAGCATGCCCCACTCCTGAGGGAGGCCTCAGGGAGTGTGGTTTCACTATTTTGGGGACGTGACCTCACTCCTTGCTTGTAGCCTTCTAATCAAGTTCCTTCTGTACTGGCTCATTTCTGGTTGTGAACAGTCTAGAAAAAAAAAAATTGTAAAATAGGATGATATCATCTCTTCCTGCTGTTTTGGAGATAGCATTGTGTGCCACCTCCCTGTGGCAATAAAAAATGTAAATGCTAAATTTCTTATCGAGACAAGCCAGAAACTCTGTTGGATTTGTATTTCCTGCCTTTGATTTGCATTCCAGCGTAGGATGCTTTATTTCATTTGGTGCCTGCCTCTCCTCCTCCCCTACAATGTTAATGTATCATTTCATGCTCACCTGGGAGATGTTATCACTTGTAGGCAAAGCAATTTCTGCATTGCTAAGCTGTTTTCAAGCTTGTCCTAATGCTCCACAAACTACAGAAATAGGAAGATTTTCTTCTACGAGTGACTTGATGGTTTTCTGTCTGTTTCTGGTGCTACATGATGGCAATAATGTGATGGCCAGAGATGGTAGGACATAGACTGAGGGTGAAGCTGTGGGGGCTGTGCCATGTCTTGGTCCCTTTTAGGCTGTGGCAGTGCTCAGGGATACTGTTAGAGGTGCCATGAGTTTTTGAAATCCTTCAGTGGGTTTTTTGTCCTTCAGGTCTTTTGGGAAGAGTAACCTGCAATTGCTGCTCTTTGGGCAAACCATCGTGTAAACAAAGATGCTGCACAGCAGAGAGGTGCCTTCTTGGTAAAGCCTGATGTGGGACTTTATGTAAGGGAACAAAAATAAACAGAAAAATCACTTCTAAATTGAGCTGTTACTTCTCCTGCAGAGTAATTATTAATCAATAAACCTTGTATCTCTCAGGGTGTGCCAAGTGCTCTGAGCTCCCTCGCTGTGTGCTGATAAACCAGCCTAGGAGAGAAAATGTTATTAACCCTAAGCCATGATTAACTCTGAAAGCAGCAGGGTCTCACAGCTCTTGCTTCAGCCATGCAGCAGCAGTTTTGCACTGGCAGGGTTTGGTGGCAGCACCCTCAAAGCTGTGGGTGTTGTGCATCATTCATTGCAGCTGAGTTGTGTTTGGGCCACAATGCATTTCCAGCGTTAAACTGAAGGTTGCACAGTTGCTTGTTTCTCCAAAAACGTGTTTCACATAGATTGTAATGCTGCAAGGCAAAGATGGATGGTTACTTGCAGAAGGAGAGGGGGGGTTTTACCATTAAGCTGTTTCATAGATGGCCTCTCTGAAAATAAAGAGCTCTGTTCTCTGGGGCCTCTCTTCCTGCGTATTGATGAAGTCAAAGCAAGAGACAGGACATAGCTTTGATGTAAATAATAATTGTTCCATTCCTGTGGACCCCTTAGCTCTCATGTTAATGCACAGACAGAGGACAAATCAAAATGCAGAAAGGTGCTGAAAAAGCCAGGAGTGTTTCCAACAGGGAGCAGTAAGACACTGTAAGGAAATTCTGGGGTTTTCTTGCAGATGTGTTTCACGAGATGTGCTTGGCCTTCTCCAATAGCCCCCTAAGTTTGGGCTATTTACTGGGCCCATTGCATTTCAACATTTTCTTTCAAAACATGTTTTTAAAGCAGCAAACTAAAAACATTCTTTTTGAACTCTTTAGGATAAAAGTTCTGTCTAAGGTATTTAAGTGCTGTCTGTTAACAATATCCACCCTGGGGCAGAGCAAAGTCTCAAAGCCTAAGGATCATGGAATAAATGGAAATATTTCCTTCTAAGGTCTCGCCTTTGGTCACATAAAAAGAGGAAAAAGCCAAACCAAAACATGAACTCCCTTTGAAGCCCTTGTTATTAAAGGCAACGTGCCAATGTGGTTGCATCAAGAGACTTCAGACAATAAAAGCACCAGCACTTTGTTGTTGACATCTCTGAAAATGGAGGGTAGAAAAGCGTTATTGTACCTGTTTGTCCTTCCACATTCGTGGTGCTGTATTGCTGCGTTCTAGAACAAGAGTTAAGGAGCTGATAACTTCCATTTCCCCACAGATCTCAGTAATGATCAGTGGAGGAAATTCTGGTGCGGATGTGTCACGACTGAGGCTGCTTTGTGCTGCTCAAACAACACACAAGAGTTCCAGAGAAGCAGCTTGAGAGTGTTGAACTTGGGAAATCACTGCTCTGAGTGGCCTCCTCTGGGCCCAGGCTGGGGCTGTTGGCAGGAACATGCTGCATCCCAGCAGCTCATCCCTCACAAAACAATCCCCTTGAGTGAACTGGTGCGAGTTAAAATCCTGCTGATGCACTTGGCCCCTTCATGGGCACTCACAGAAAATTGTGACACAATTGGAGCTCTGAGTCCCATGTTCATTATAATCAGGAATTTGACAGGCACTTTCAAGGGAACTGGGAGATATTGAATACAGAGAGTCTCTCTGTTAGCAAAAACAATCCAGCCAATATCAGAAGTGGCTTCTTCCAAGTCAGGGTGACATCTCATGGAAATCAATTTGTCATCAGCCCCAACCATCTGCAACAGAAGACAGGATTCTTGTGAGACCTGAAGCTGATTTTGGCACTTACTGCTGGATTGTAAACAAGCTCATGCTCCAGTCTGTTTGGAATTCACTGGAATTCATAAAGGGGTGCCTGCTCACACGGCGAGTTCTTTCCACGCGTGCTCCGGGGCGAATGCAAAATTCACACATTTGCACACGATCCCTCCCCAGGTCTTCTGCTGCAAAAGTTCTGCTTTCTCAAGTGTCCCAGAGAGCAGATGGGCGGGAGCAGAAATGGTCCTGCAGCTCTGGGCACTCCATTGCCTTGGCACATGAGGGTTCCTGGCTGGGGTTCTGTTCCTGGGCAGAGCAGCTCCATGCTGGGTGCTGTGCCTCTGTCCCCGGGCTGGCAGCGGCCGTGGTGCTGATGCAGCAGGAGCCAGGGGCAGAGAGCTCTGTGTTGGGAGGCAGCCCAGGCTGAACAGCGGGGCTGGCGCTGACAGCAGCGCTTCTGTTTGCTGGGGGGGCTCGGTGAACTGGTCGGAGTTGGCCAAGAGTTTGGATTTTTCTGTGTTTTTGTGTTTTCTGTGTTTACACAGTTACGGTGGTGAACCTTCCTAGTCTAGACATGGCCCGAGTTGTGTTGTGATTTCGGGGAAGTTGCTGTTTTTCTCCATGAAGGCTTAGGAGTAGAAATGCTGTAAAATGCTGTGGTAGGTATCATTTCTATGTAAAGTGCTCTGAGGTTTCTAGAAGCCACTCCAGTTCTGCTTTGCAGTAAAATTTAATTGTGCTCAGGATGCTCCTAAACTTCATTGGTTTGCGTGCTGTGGCAAGCTGAAACTGGATAAACTTTTTAATTCTGGGCTGAGTTATAGCCTGGGTGTTGTAAAGGTGGGGAAAGAGTGTTGTCTTGTGCTCCAGAGAGCATTGTGAAGAAAAACAAGCAGCAGAAATTATGGAAGCACCAGTGAAACAAATAAACAAATCAAGTTTTCTCAGTGCATAGCATTTCCAGTGGCTCCAGCCTCTGAGGATTCAGGCACTTAAAAGGCTCTAGCACTTGCATGTCTGAAAAATAGGTTTGGTTGGGGTTTTTTGTCGAGTTTTTTTGTTTGTTTGTTTTTTGGTTGTTTTGTTTTGTTTGGGGTTTTTTTGTTTTGTTTTTTTTTAGCTTGTTCAATTTGCACAGTGCCTGGCTTCTATACAAATGTTTTATGGGTGCTTATCTTGACTTATGTATTTATTTATCATTAGAAAAATCATTATCANACTGAAGCACAGCAGCCCTGCAGCTGTGCTGTGAAATCAGGTTGTTCTGCACCTTGACAGAATTTTGCCACTTGGGAATGTGATCACATTTTAGAGCATGGGCCTTTGTTTTCTCTTTAAAACAGTTCACAGGGAGAAGGAAAGGGAAGGTCTGACTACCCTTTGCACTGCTGTTCAAGGGTTGTGCAAATATATCCCTGCTCCACTTCCTGGCTGACTGGGAGGTACAAGGTGGCTGCCCTCATGCTGTTCACTTCTTTTTCTATATATATATGTCTTGCTTTTCTTTCCCTCTGAATCNTGTAAAGGTGGGGAAAGAGTGTTGTCTTGTGCTCCAGAGAGCATTGTGAAGAAAAACAAGCAGCAGAAATTATGGAAGCACCAGTGAAACAAATAAACAAATCAAGTTTTCTCAGTGCATAGCATTTCCAGTGGCTCCAGCCTCTGAGGATTCAGGCACTTAAAAGGCTCTAGCACTTGCATGTCTGAAAAATAGGTTTGGTTGGGGTTTTTTGTCGAGTTTTTTTGTTTGTTTGTTTTTTGGTTGTTTTATTTCGGGGTTTTTTTGGGATTGGTTTTTTTTTAGCTTGTTCAATCTGCACAGTGCCTTGCTTCTATACAAATGTTTTATGGGTGCTTATCTTGACTTATGTATTTATTTATCATTAGAAAAATCATTATCATTATCATTTGTTATTTATTTATCACTTATCATTTTTTAGTCATTAGAAAATTAAACCCAAGAAGTTGTCTAAAACCTGTTTAAGGCAGTTAAACAATTCCATTCAGTTTCATTCCTGCTCTAATCCTTTGAATTCCTGTTAACTTGTGTTAAAATTCCTGTTTTGATCCATGAGTAAATTTGGTACGTTCTGATGACTCTTTGAGCCATTCCAGAGCATCAAATTACTCTGCAGCAGCAAAACCAACAAAACCTTCTGGCTCTAGAGAGAATGAAGACGTTCTGGGTCATAAACAATCCTTGCCCTACAGAAGTTTTGAAATACTTGATGTCTTAGCAATTCCCCAGCAAATGAGTGTTTGAAGCACAACATTTTTTAAAATTATGCATTAAAATGATGACAGTACTGTTCCCCAAACCACCTTGCAAACGTTTTTTACACTTAAAAGCATGCTTGAAAACGTTAATTATTAAAGACATGTCTAAGTGTTTTTTTCTACTTGCAGCACGAAACAGCCCAAATATATTCAAAATGGATCTCTTTTT
>VYXF01010904.1:23387-73733 GCA_013397295.1 Polioptila caerulea
GGGGGGGGGGGGGGTATGTTCTGTTTGACTGAAGCACAGCAGCCCTGCAGCTGTGCTGTGAAATCAGGTTGTTCTGCACCTTGACAGAATTTTGCCACTTGGGAATGTGATCACATTTTAGAGCATGGGCCTTTGTTTTCTCTTTAAAACAGTTCACAGGGAGAAGGAAAGGGAAGGTCTGACTACCCTTTGCACTGCTGTTCAAGGGTTGTGCAAATATATCCCTGCTCCACTTCCTGGCTGACTGGGAGGTACAAGGTGGCTGCCCTCATGCTGTTCACTTCTTTTTCTATATATATATGTCTTGCTTTTCTTTCCCTCTGAATCCACTGCAGTAGATGTGTATGCCTTGCTGAAGAGATGCTCTGCCTTGGGATTTGTGAGGAATCTAGAGCTTCAGAGGAAGAGAAAGCATTAAATGTGAATTATATAATTGTAATTATTAAGTAATGTTATGTTTATGTTAAATTTACATTATAATGACTATTTAATTGTCACATAATCTCTTTACTTGCTGCAACTTCTGTTTTTACTACGTGTCTGTTACTTAAAACAATTCTTCCTCATTTGGGTAGGTTAAAACATTCTGTTGCAGAAATGTCACAGAAGTATCGATATCATGTGAGTGCCAGAACATCCTGTAGCTGGAATCCTGTCTAAAAAGGGAAAAGTCTTCACAAAGAATGTGTGTCTCTCTGAGCTGATTGGGCTCACCAGAGTTCTGTTCCTCTCTTGCAGGCACTATGCTGCTCGAGGTGTTCCTGGTCCTGGGGACACTCCTCATCTACTTCTTATTTTCCAAGAAGAAAGAAGAGACCCTGCCCTTCAAAGATGGGTGGTGGGGCAGGGGACAAAAGCCTGTGACTAAAGAAGACTCAAGTATTCGGCCATTTAAGGTGGAGACTACAGAGGAAGAGCTGAGTGTAAGCAAATCTCTGTGCTGGGGGGAGGGATGGCCAAGTAGATGCAGAACGTGTTGGGAAGTAATTTTTAAATTGAACCAACAGAGTGCCAGTGATGTCCAGGTCCTGGGGGAAGGGATTTTTCAGAAGATAGCTATGAATAGGCAGATCTCACTGTATAATTTTGTTCTCAGCTGGCTCTTGCGTGATTGCTGGTAAATAAACGTACTCTGCAAAGCCTAAGAAACATAAAAATCATATTACAGGTTACTCAACTCAGTTTTTCTGTTTGTGCATTTTTCTCAGTTTGTATAGACCAGAATAAGAACAATGTCCTTTTTTCCCCCCTTTCTTTCCAAAGCAATTTCAAATACCTCATTTTCTTGACTGCTTTATGTTTGCAGCTGTGTTGGATGCTGATTCTTCTGTAATTAATAGTCTACTTTCATTAACACTGAATTACTGTGGTCATTATAGTAAACACATACGTTGCAGAATTTGTTGGATAGAAAGATTTTGATTGTGTGTGTTTAAGCCAGGGATTGAACGATTTCATAGATCTTTGTGGAGTCATGGTTCAAACAATACTCATGGGATTGCTCATATCATTAATTTATAATAGATTCCTAATTTCTCATCAAGGCCTGGTTTTTTTAACACTTTGCTTTCCCTTCTTAGTAATATCAAGGTCTCCATTATGTTTTCCCCTTACACTGCAGATGCTAAGGTGGATAACTTAAAAATAATTGAGCAGGATTAGATTTCTAGACCTGCCTTTCAGCTACTCTGTGGTTCTCTTGGCAGTAGGGAGGGGCTCTTGGCTGTCCTTCCCTGCTGAGTGATTTTGGAGTGATCTTGCAGTATCACCAGCATCCCCTGTACCCCTGAAGTGCAGTGGGAAGGTGATTGTCATTGCTATTTCAGATTGGCAAATTTTAATTTCAGTCTAGTTTCACCAACTTTCTGTCTGTGCAAAATCCTTCTGAATGTTTCCTGGTGAAGACTTCCCAACCCCTGGGTTTGGGAAGGAAAGCAAAAGGTTTGGGCCAGATCCATGCACTGACTGTGAGGAAAGTACCCTGGAGAGGCAGCAGGACTTACCCTTTGAAGCCACAGCAGGGGCAGCAGAGCATCTTGCCCTCTGTGTTTCTCAGCCTGGCAGACAGGTTAGGCAGCCCTGCAGAACAAAGGCTGAGGACAGCTGTGAAGAGAAGAGGAAGGAGGCCATCTGGAGGAGGAAAAGAACTGGAACAGCATCAGCAAAAGGCACAGGTGTCTAATTAGAGATGCTATTTCCATTGTTCTCATTTCACGTGGGAATGACTAGAAACCATACACAGCCCAAGACAGCAGACACAAATGCTCTTCTCTCTTTTCCCCTGCAGGATTTATTTAGGAGACTTGACCAGGCTCGATTCACTGAGCCACTGGAGAACACTTGCTTCCATTATGGAACTAACTCGGTGCATCTCAGGAAGGTTGTGTCCTACTGGAAAAACCAGTTCAATTGGAAGAAACAAGTTGAAGTCCTCAACAAGTACCCACAATTCAAAACAAAGATTCAAGGTGTGTAGCTTTTCCCCTTAAAATATAAACAGCAATAGATAAATTTGTCTGCAGGGGGACTTGGTGGGAAGAAGGCTCTGGTTGTGTCACAGGGCCTTCCCTGCCTGGCTGCCACAGTCTGGATCATTGGCATCACTGCTGAAGGAGCAGGGAACTCCTGCATTGTAAGTGAAGCCTTTAGGACAAGGAATGACAAATGGAATTCCCTGTGCATGAGCAGGCTGTCAGCTGGTGTTAACAGTATCCAAGCACGAGTGTTTGGAAGCAGAAGTGGATCTTAAGATGTGCACATGTTCCCTGCCTTGCATGCAGCCATGCAAAAATTCCCCCAGATGTCTTCTCATGCTCCGTGGAGCTGCCCAGCTGCTGCTGGCACAGTGAGGCCATCAGCCTGGCAGCACTCCTCAGCTGGGCAGGTTGGCCCTGCCTGGCAGGGCAGATGTGCTCTGCTGCACCTCTTCAAGCATTCCCAGGCCTGGGAGTGCACAGGGCCTTTCCCCTGGGGTTGATGTGCTGCCAGGTGTGAGGGAAGGGTTTCTCTCCATTCAGAGCACACTGCCCCTTTCCAAAGAGCTCGATGAGGCCAAGGTCTGCTGGTGCTGGAGCTTGGCCAGACTGGGCTTTTTAAAATGCCTGATTTAGGGTGGTGCTTGGGTCCAGTTGTAGATCTAGAGCACAGCAGGAAATTGTCTCACATGATGGCAAAATTTAACCTTAAGGGAGTATTTTGTTCTGTTTTTACTTGCACCCATAATTGTGTGTTATTTCAAAGGGTGCAGTTTGCCATAATATTTTAAATGGATTTGGGACAATAAATCTTGCTACATAGTGGTTAGAGCTTAAAGCATTTATTTAAATGATGGTTAGTGCTGAAAAAGATAAAACCAGGAAGTTTTCCCTTAAAAAAAGAGAAAAAAGCACCATCTGAGACCAGAAAGGGAGAAGCAGCTAAGGACAATGCACTATGTATAGCAATGGGATGGGAAATTTCTGTGTTGGGAAGATTACAGAGAGGAGATATGAAAAGACAAGGTCAAACATGCTGTGTATCAAATTCCTGCCTTCTGTCATCACTTGAAAGCTTTTCAGAGAATACAGAGAAGTGTCAAGGATGGGGAAATCTCAAGTCAGTGAAAGACAGTGAGATTGCTGGTGAATTGGAGTTGATGTGAGTAAAATATGCTTAAATACATCAAGAAATGAGGCATCCAGGCTCTACTGGGAGCAAATTCCTGTTTCCTGGAAAGCAAAGCCCTGAGTTAGTTTGAGGAAGAGCAGCTCACCTGAAGCAGGTAGTGCAACGCTGTGTGAAACTTTCCTGCTGGAAAGAGTCCCAATGGAAACCACACTGCAGATTTTACCTTTTTCTGAACAAGCAGGAGACTGCTACTAGAGCATAGGTTCCTGTTTTGGTTCACTCACTTAAAGAGACACTGAAAGCTTTGGACAAAGGGTAGGAAACAACAACAAAAATGAACTCTTAACCTCTCTTTTATGAGGCATAAAATCCTTAATTCAGTATGACTGGTTTATCAGCAGTTAAAGTGTGTGACCTGATCACAGGAGGCTTCCACAGACACAGGATACACAGAAAAGTGGAGGCTTTGAAAATTCCTTTTGCTGTAGCATTTAGGGTCAGTGGCTGAGGACAGAAGCCAGACACGTTCAAATGGAAAGTAAGGGCATGCACAAAATGAGGAAAGTGATTCATGCCCCCAAAGAAACAGCTGCAAGTTGTGATGGATTCCCTATCTCTTGGTGCCTTCAAGCTGCAATTGTAGGCCTTTCAGGAAGAAAAATCTCTGGCTGACTGAAGCTTATCCTGTGCCATGTAGGGACATTTGAGTAAAATTTAAGGGCACTTGGACTAAATGATGTCATTGTCTCCTCTGCCTGTAAGCTGTGTGAGTCACTGTGTTACCGTTGGTAGATTGCTTCACTTCTATGCCTTCATTTGCCAATTTATTCTGAGACAGAAATACCAAACCTCATTTGGCTGCTGTGTCACTTGATTGCCCATTATAGAGTACTTTAAGGTCCTTGGATAAATGTATCCAGAGAGGTGCAGGGTGTTTGCAGGCTCACCAAATAAAAAAAAAAGGACTGGAGAAAAGCTTCATTGGTAATCTGTTCTGTGATTAGTTTCAGTGTCATGGTAAATTTGGGTGTGCTAATGAATGATTTTATTTTTACAGGCATTGATATCCATTTTGTTCATGTAAAGCCTCCTCGTTTGCCTGAAGGCCAGGCTGCAAAGCCACTATTAATGGTTCATGGTTGGCCTGGCTCATTTTATGAGTTTTACAAAATTATCCCTCTCCTGACGGACCCTGCAAGCCACGGCCTCGGCGATGAGCACATTTTTGAAGTAATTTGCCCATCTATCCCTGGCTATGGATTCTCAGAAGCACCCCACAAAAAAGGTATGACACAGGAGGAGAAACTGAACCCCCACAAGCCCAGTCTTGCAGTGAGGCAGCCTCTGTTAGCAGAACAGCAACTCCTGTGCACACTTCTTGTTTTCCCAGTGAGGAAACAGATCCTGTGTTTCATGTGGGAGGAGGGAGATAAGGAGGTGACTTCTAGTGACATCACTGGCTAGTTGCTGGAGCATTCTGTAGATAATTTAAAAAGAACCACAAAAAGCTATCCATTAATTGTCTGTGAGTGAGCAGGCAGGGTAAACCTAATTTATTACCATTCCTTTTGGGCATTTTGCATCGGTATTCAACAGCATTGTACAGGTAGGTGAGAAGGAAGAGTTGAAGCCAAGCAGTTCATGTATCCACATGGCAGCCAAATTGCAGCCAAATACCTGCTTGCTCAGCTTGTGCTCTGAGTTATAGAAACACAAGCTGCAAGGTGGTGTTTAAATTGATACTGAGCTTAGTATTTGATTGCATGTGCAGGTGCACGATGTGGGTTTGCTTTTCTCTGCTTCCCTGACTACGATTTTCGTGGTCAGAGCAGTGGAGAGGTCTGCAACAAAGGCTGGAGCTTGTCCTCCTCATGGTTTCTGCTTGCTCTCTCTGCTTGGATGCTGAGCAAGAGCTTCCATACAGTCAAGCAAGGAGAAATGGACCTGTAGCTTTTGAGAAACTTGCATGTTGCCTTGATGTGTGCTGCAGGGTCAGAAGTGTGGGTGGAATTAATGCAACAAAAGTGTTAATTTCTTTTAATGCAGACTTCAATTCCGTGAGTGCCGCTTCTGTTTTCTATGAATTGATGCTCAGACTGGGATTCAATGAGTTCTACACCCAGGGTGGTGACTGGGGCTGGCTCATCTGCACTAACCTGGCTCAGATAGCTCCCAAGTGAGTGTCCCTTTTACTCTGTGAGTAGTTATTTCCTGTGCACTTGAGAGTTCCTGCCCAAGTCCTCGCTGTGTAGTTTCTCTCTTTGGTGCTCAGTGTTAAGCAAAAACCCAAAAATTACATACCTTAGTTTATATTAAATGTTTTTTCTTTCAAAAAGTTGTGCAGCAATTTTGTAGTGCCCTCGCTGAGGTCTGGAGTGGGACAAGCATTTGTAAAGAAAAAAAAGGAGGATTTGTGGCCCTGCAGCGTGTGCTGATTACTGACAGTTGTCCCTTTGACTTGCCATTTTTGTGTAAAAATCCACACTACAAAGGGCAGCTGAGGTCATGGTGTAATTAACAGGCTGGAATTCAAGTATGTCCATTTTTGTTAATAACATTTTAAATGTTACAGGTCACAGCACCAAGCCTGGCAGAGTTCAAGAAGTGTTTGCAAAATGCTCTCAGGCACATGGTGTGATTTTTGTGGCTGTCCTGCAAAGGGCCAGGAGTTGGACTGTGATAATCCTTGTGAGTCCCTTCCAACTCAGGATATTCTGTGATTCTAAATACAACAGCTTTGGACTTCTGTTAGCTTTTTTGTTAACTTGTGGGGTTTTTCTGGTTTTGTCTTTAGCCATGTGAAAGGTCTCCACCTAAACATGGTCTCAGTTTCGAAGCTGGGACTCACTCACCTGCTCTCCGTCCTGCTGGGCCGGTACTTCCCAGGGCTCTTCGGATTCCAGGATGAAGATGTCAGGAGGATGTTCCCCTTCTTGAAAAAAGGGCTCTACAGGATCTTGTCTGAGTCTGGCTACGCTCACATACAGGCTACAAAGCCGGACACTGCTGGTAAAACAAACAAAAAAATATAAAACCATAACCTTTTTGGAGCTCAAAATACTGAAGTCTCTTCACTTTAGTTGTACTTTCATAGGAACAAAATGTACTGCTTAAAATATGCAGAAAATAATTTTTTTTTGCAGTGTATCTGCACATCCAAACTGAGCATGCTCCAAGTGCCACTGACCTAATTTTCTATTTTCATAAATAAAATAGATTGTTTAATATTTTTCCACTTCTGCTATCACTGGGGACTGTAATTCCATTTCAAATGCAGCTCTGCTGAGAGCAAAAGATAATTTCTTCTCAGAGAATGGATCACATTCAAGTGATGTAAACTACAAGAAGCTTTTAGCTGTCTCAGCACACAATATAGCTTATTTATTATAGTGATAAGTAATACCTGAGAAGTAAAATCAAATTTTACTTTTGCTCATTGTTGTGAATCACTTGCAGGCTTTCAAGGAAAAAAAAAATGTAGCAATGAATGTTCTTTCTACATGAGCTAGTCACTCAGATGGTTTAACTGCTTTAAGTATCTGAGTATTAAGTGTTTCTATTTTAACAACATCTTTTGTGACTGAATTGGACAATTGAGTCAAGAGTACTGACTACATTTTACTTTGGTGCAGCAGCAATTCACTGATGGATTTTATTAAAAATATAGCTAAGTGAAATATTTCTTAATGGTTTTCCATAAGCTTACCTACAGAGGCAGGTATGTTCTTAAAATGTGTAGGCAAAAGGATAAATGTGTGTATTTAAAATAATTTTGCTTCCGTTGAGTTTTGGTTTCCAAAAATTGCCAGTCTTTCATGCTTTAGGAAAGAGAGGGAAGCTGGTATCTGAAAGATGCCTAAGCCATGCTCCTTCTCTATCAGAATTTTGGCTGATTCTTGTCCTTACCAGTCACGTGTGGTCTGTCAGAGCAGACTGTGCAGACTGGGAAACAGCAGCCAGTTCATGCTTTGGGAACTGGAGCATTCCTGCAGTTCTCCAAAGGACAAAGAAGAGAGGAGCAGGGCAGTGGCAGGTTCCTGAAGGGAGAAGAACACTGAAGAAATTTCTGACAGAAATGCCTGCATTCCGAGTGCTCTGAGGACCAATGTCAGTTTTCCTCTGTGTAAAGAGGTGCACTCTACTCACAGTGAGTAGGTGAGAACAGGCTGTTGCTTGTCATGTCCAGCACATCTGGAAAGTGCTCAACAGAACTTTTTCAAATACTTACTATTTCAGTTACCAATAGTAGTAGCTTAATGATTGGAATTCCACTGTCATGTTTAAATAGCAACTACTGATGAAATTGTGCCAGCTGCAGTGTTGGGCACCTTCCTGGAAGGCTGGGTTGCATGGGTGGAACTTCAAATACATTGCTGTTCCTTGGGAGCAGCTTTTTGTCATGTTTTACTGAGAAGCTGGGACAGTTTACAGTCCCTGTCTTTCACAGCACTAGGATGTGTGATCAGAGCTCCCAGTGCAGGTGTGTTCTTTCTGTCCAAGAAAAGCGAACTGTAAAATCTGTATGAAAGCTTGTTCTACATGGAGGCAGTTTGCTGCTGTTAATTCAGAAGATGGACCATTTAGTAGAGCCTTGCTGTTCCTTAATGACTTTCTAATAATCCTTAAAATGTTTTTGCTGTTAGATAATGCTGCAAATCCTCCTGGTCGTGTGTAGGCATGTGGGGTTTGGCTCTGTAATGCTGTTTAATACATGACAACTTCCAGATTAATGGAAGCAAACCCTCCTTGGCACATAGAGCTTAATCTTATTAGCTTACCAGAAAAAACGAAAAGCCAGCAGAAATCCAATACTGTTACATCAGTTCAAAAAACGTTCAGTGTGAGCTAATGTGGAGCCTGCTAGTTTGCAGATACTTACAGTTTATGATTTGGCATTAAATGGCTCCAACTCTTTGTACTATTTTATTTATTTAAGAAAGCAGCTGATGGAACAGCTTTGTAAAGTTACATCCCCTGTATTCTGACAGGCAGCTTCTCTAACACTCTGACTTCTGTAGCTGGATACCAGTCACAGTTAAATTTTTCTCCTCCTTTACAGGCTGTGGTTTGGATGACTCTCCTGTGGGACTGGCTGCATACATCTTGGAGAAGTTTTCTTCGTGGACTGATATGGAATTCCAGAATCTAGAGGATGGAGGGCTAGAGAGGTAAGCCCTTTCTCTCCTGCCATTTTGGATGAGGTGACTGAGCCCAGAGTCACAGCTGAAGGGGTCTGTCTCAAGTGGTCACCTCACACCTCAGGGAGCCTGAAGTGACCCCAGCTGGTGCAGGGCTGCTCTCCAGCACCCAGAGAGGCAAACAGGCCATGCAGGGTCATGGATTCCCTTCCCACTTCCATCTCCTAGAAAAGAAATACACCCTGCAACTCCTGGATATTAAAAACTTACATGGGGGAAGACTCTCATTAGGACCAAAAGTTTGACCCACATTGAGATGCTGAGAAATCATGATTCATTGTAAATACTAACAGTTAACTCTCTGTGAATTGGCTTTGGATTGATTGTTTCTGCTTCATCTACCTACCATTTGCTAATAAAGGATTATGTTTAGTGTGCAGCAGAAACCAGAGCTGAAATCCCCTTTGAGAGCTACCTGGCAGGAATGGAGAGAGGGGGGGCATGCTGTGGAAAGGCCCAGTGGGAGCAGATTTGCATGGCATATTTGCACTGCATACAGCTAATAATTTTATATGAAACATGCACTGTTTACAGCACGTGTTGGTGTGTGAGGGCTCTGTTGAAGGCTCAGGGTAGCATTGCACATTATCATTAATAAATGGCACAAGCTGTTTCATGTGCTGTTCTGCTCCCTCCCTCCCTCCCAGTCTGGGGACAGGAGAGACAGCCAGGCTGGAGCATAAGGTGCTTGTTGGAATCTGCCTTCTGTGTAGGAGTTAAAATGTGACTTCCCAGTTTGTGTCTGAAAGCCTTTGGCATCCTTAATTGGTCACTGGCAGACAGAGGGGGAGTAATAACTTCAGCTCTCCACTCTTAACCACTATTTCTTTCTTATAAGTTGTGGGGTTTTTTTTTCCTTACAACCAAACCAAAGTCAAGTCCCTGCTAAAGTGATGCAAATCAGTTTTCAGTTCTAATTAAGCAGTCTCTTGGGCTTGCCACTTCAGGAAGTTCAGCCTGGATGATCTGCTCACCAACATCATGATCTACTGGGTGTCAGGCTGCATTGTCTCCTCCATGCGTTTCTACAAAGAAAACTTGCAGAAGGGGATAGGCACCCAGAAACATGAAAAGTAAGTGTGGCTTCTTCTCCTTAAATATTTTATGATAATTTTATAGTTGCATGCCTTGTTGATTCCTGAATGCTGAGGACAGACACTGCTCTATCACAGTATTCCTCTGCAAGACAGACCAGGTAGTTGATGTACTGTGCTGTGCTGGGAAAACACGGTGCTTAGGTAGGAATCCTGAGGCATCAGTGAGGAGAGCTGACTGGAGGCACTGCTTGAGGGCCTCCCTTTTGTGGTTGCATCCATGTACTTCCTGATTTTATTTTAGTTACTAAATCATCCTACGACTGAGTCACGCAGTCAGCTTTGTTTAGTTTGGTTGGTTGTAGTTTTAGTACTTTTCTGGACACACTTTGCCTGTTTCTGCAAAAGGCTTAAGTCCTTCCTTTGGAAGCAATTTCAGCCTGCTGACAAACTGCATCATGCAGGAGTCAGTGAGACTGATGTGCCTGCTGCTGCTCAGACTCTTCAGACAGCAGCTTGGTTGCATGGACTGGTGTCAGCTTGAATATGAGTGAAGGCTTAAACCTGCCCCGAGGTATTTGCAACCACAGCTTAGTGCCATGGTATTTATTTAGCTGTGAAATGATGCTCCCAGGAAGCTGACTCAGTTCCTGAAGCTGTTGTGGCTATGCTGTGGGCAGTATCTTGCTCTGGTTCTGCCTGCCTGAGGTGAGCTGTGTGAGCTTCTACGTGCCTAGAGGACAGAGTCTCAAAGTCTTGTGTAAAGTTCTGACCTCAGGCTTCCAGGGGCTACGTGCCCAATGCTTTTTTGTATCTACATTTTAAAGTCTGTCACTTCTGACAGTGCAGCTTATTTAGAGATAAGCTGCGATACTTAAACCTAGAAAATGTGGCTAACAAGCACAGATCATTCACACCCTCAAATCCATTTGCTTCCTTACACTTCTTCATGTGCAGGTTGTTTTGCAGTGTGCATTTGTGCCACTAAAAAATAGCAAGAGCTATTTTACAAGGTATAGTCTCACATATAGAAGTGTTGCTTCTGAACTAGTCTAAGTTATTAGTAGTCCTCTCTTCTCTCCCACAATGAATTCTTCTCCTACCTACCTCCCAGTTGTCCTGCCAGGCTTAGCATATTTGAGTGGTTATCTTCTCTGTAAATCTCTCTCCAGCTCTTATCAAATTGTGTGCTTGCCCCTCAATTTGAGCCCTGTGTGCAGCAAGAGGAAATTTGCTGCCCACCACCTCCTAGGGCCCTCCTCTCCCTTTCCATGCTTCTGAGCCTCATGCCCTGGATGCCTAGCAAAGTTGCCTTAATATCACTTCATGCAAAAATTAAAAAAAAAGTTTTTTTACTCAGGACTTAGAGTGTTGCCTTCAGTTTTATGATCTGGAAGTCAAATTTTTAATGCCAAACAAGAGTGTGCCCAACTGTTTAGGAACATTTCCTTGGCACTTTTGATTTGTTGCAGATTGAAGTGCTTGCAAGATTACAGTGATTCTCTCTCTTCTCTCAGGCTCACAGTACAGGTACCCACTGGCATTGCTGCCTTCCCCAATGAAATCCTGCACATACCCCAGGCTTGGGCCAAGAAGAAATACACCAACATTGTTTCCTTCCACTTCATGCCTCGAGGTGGCCATTTCGCAGCTTTTGAGGAACCTGAACTTCTTGCTAAAGATATTCTACAATTTGTTGACAAAGTAGAGAAAGAGCAACTCTGGAAAAAGAAAGGGGAATAACTTCCCTAAGAAACAGCAGGGTAATTACTTTTAGCTTAGCACATGTACAGGGCTTACTAAGTCTACTGTAATCCATGTAATTAGATCTTATCACTGACCAGATGTGAGCAAGGACAGAAAGAAAAATGTAGTGTATATCCATGAGATACTGCCAAGGGGACCAACAGGTTTTGGGTTTTGTTTTTTTTTTTTTTTGTTCAGCTAGGCTAAGAAAGTAGCAAGAGTACTTGGGTATCTTTTGAAACGGGTTCTGTAGTGTACCTAACTCTTGCTTTGAGATTGAAAAATAGACCTCACAACTACTAATGTACCTAGTAATAGTTAAATTGTTATGAAAGGCTTTTTTTTTTTTTTCCATGGCAGCAGTAAAATCTGAGTTGCTGTGAGTATGAAGTTCCTCACATAAAGAGTGGGGAGCAGCCTGGCATGAGTGCATCAATCAGCATTGATCCACAGAATCTTTAAACTGCCTTCTGCTGGCTGCCTTTCTCTTCCAGCCTGGGCTGTAAAGCATCTTCCTGGCTGTGAAGAAGCTGGACTACCCTGTGCCAGACTGCTGGGATATGTGAGGAGCAGCTGAAACACAGGTGCCTGTAGCTCAGTCCAGGAGGAGGGGCTGGGTAGGAGTAACTACAGCCTCAGCTACCTGCACTGAATTTGTATTCTTAAAGCATAGCCCTAGGTAGGCTCAACACACTCTGGCTTTGCACTGCTTTGGCAGGGTATTATAAATACCTCTCACTAAAGAATAAAAACCTGATTAATTCAAAATTAAAAGTGCATTACATTTTTTAATAACTCCTGTGTGATTCTTTTCATTCTTTTAACAACCGAGATTTTGCTTGGTACCTAGGTACCAAGCTTGGAGCCTAGCTAGGAGAAGCACCAGCTCAGAATCCCTCAATTCTGTACTGCATCTGTCACAAAGGTCAGATTGAAGGCAAACTGCTCAAAGAAAATTGAAGGGCTTTATGGCTCTACCAACTCCTGTCCCTAGTGTGTGCAGCTGAGCTTCAAACAGGTCTTAAACCACATCTAGATGACTGATTTCAGTGTGGTTTTGTTCTCCAGTCACTTCTGATGTCCTTCTCTACTTCTGAAAGCACAGGGAAATGCAGTCTACCAATAACACTTGCATGGATTAGTATTATTTCACAATATTCATTGAAATGGAAGCTAAGATCCATGCTCCATGCCACAAGGCTTTAGACTCAAGCATACCATGCAGTTTGTTTCACAGAAGGCAAGAGGACTCTCCTGCTGGGCACATTCAAATCCTAGTGCTGAAAGCCACCACCAACCCTGACAGAAAATCATGAGGGCAGATGGGCTGTGGAGCAGCCTGGATCAGGTTTCTGAGCAGAGATGAGACCTCTTGCTCCCTTTCCTCTGCCTGCTGTGCCTGGGTGCCAGTAGTGCAAGGCAGAGGAACTCTCAGGTCTCCCTCCTAGATTTGATCCTCAAGCTGTTCTTGAGGTCTTTAAGACAGCTACTTGCTCCCAGAATAGTAGTGAGCACTAATTCCATGCTTACTTCTAAATGCTTTCATTCAGTCAGAATTTGTGTTCACATTTGCGAAATGTTGTATGATACAGGCCAGTCTGTTTTGAACACTCAGGAGGAAAACACAGAATCATTCCCTTTGAATTCCCTTCTCCATTCTGTGGAGAAGACTCTCCCTAAACTTGTTTCAGGAGCACTATAGTGAAAGAAGGTTCCTTATTCAGGAGGAACTGGCTCACCTCTGACAAGAACAGCTGCTACAGGCACCACTACACACCCTCCTGTGCCAGTCTGTCCTGCCCTGCTCTGCACTATGGAGAGATGCTCTTCAGGGTTTAAGCTACTGTGTGAGAGAGAGACAAATCTGGACCTGAAAGGTCTAGATTTTAGGAGCTTAAAAATGATAATTAAACATAGCAGGGTTTGTTCTGAATTTTGATGTCACACTTCTCAAACCTTGAGCCCACAGCTATCATCAGCTGTTGCTCATCACCTACTTTCCTATAGTTAGATAAAAATACACTGAAATACTGTGACAAAGTGAAAAAGTAGGAAATTATTTATACAGCAGCTGTAAAACCTGCCCTCAGTTCCTCTTCCCTTTTCAAAATAACCCTCTGGTTTTAGCAAAACACAGCCAATCTCACCACCTCTAGTGCAAGGCTGAACACTAATGAAGTGTCTGTGAGGCAGTGGTAGCATCTGCATCTCATCCTGTAGCCAGCAACTCTCCCAGGAGAGTTGGATTTGACAAATCTGGATTTGACAAGCACCTTGAGTGAATCCAGATTCACTTCTGATACTCTCTGGTAATGGCTACAGGCAATTATTTGGTACAGATAACAAGAAATAGTCGTAACATTTCTGTCAGCGAGTAACTGCACGTCAGACTATCACAATAATAATAAGCAGTACAAAAGGAGCTCCTGCTCTGTTACAATTGTTCTTATTTATGTCAGCTAGCTAAGGACCTGCCATTCAGCCCAGGAATTTTCTCTAAAAAGGCCAAATGTGATGCTTTTAGGCTGGCTGAGCTGTTTCTTGGGAATAAGGCTCTGAAGAAGTAGCTACAGCTTTCAGGATAACACAGAATCTGGTTACATTTTGATGCTCAAAACGTTATGTTTTGCTCCAAGGCCATTTGTTAGTGAAGCTTCAATTTCTGGCCCAAAGTTGCCCCAAAGTCCCTGCTCAAAGAACCTGCTGTCCCAAAAGCCCTGCCACATTAAGTTGCTCCAAAACATGCATTTATCCCACGCTGAAACCAGAAGTAGCTGACCTAAACCTTGCTTTTTAATTACCCAGTTATAGCTCATTAGGAGTCTTGATAAGGGGTTTGGAACCATGGAGGTGCCACTGAAAATAAACAACTTTCACTCTTCCTCCCCAGCTGAAGTGCTTTGGAAAGTGTCTGCTTGTGGTATGGAAAAATACAAGTAAAGTCATAATCTTCTCACACAGCTCCAGCTAAACAAACTCCCACTACAACCAAATTTGACTTCTGATTTTTAAACTGCAAACCCTAATGTCCCGAAAAATTCCAAATCACCATATGCAGCCTTTGGACAACTTACACAAGACAGGACTTGATATGCATTAAACAAAAACATCAGGCATTACTCAGATCATGAATGAAAAAAAAATATGGAGAGAAATCACACTTTCATAAGAAGAAGAAAGTGAAACCATCATTTAATGGAAATTAGGATGTGTTAAGCCTAGCACCAGAGAGAGCTCTAGATCCATGAAGGGCCAGTCATCTCCACTGAGTCAGCTGCAATTGCTCAGGGGCAGGACTGAGGTTCAGGGCAGTCAATCAAATGCACAATTCTGTTTTACAGCAGGTGCAATACATAATATGCACTAAATGAAGATACATTTTTGTCTGAAAAAGGGAGTGGAAAGCTCCTCCTGGGTGCTGTGGAAAGAGACAAGGAATAAATCCATATTGATTTCAGTGTAGCTTATTTTAAAACACTGAGAAATGATGCTGCTTGTTTTACTTGCTGTAATAGCACTTCAAGGAACATAAGTCACACTAAAACTGTCTTGCTCAGGATTAGTTTTCTTTCATGGAAGAAATACCCTGTGCAGCGCCAGACAGCCCTGATGGTGTTATGCCAGTGCTGCTAGAAGAATTAGCCCCATTACAATTGTCAGTTGTCTTCTGGAGAGCAGATATTTATCAACAGGTCTGTGCTGAGTGACAGCTCCTTCCCCTGGCTAGGTGTAGTCCAAACCTCAGGCTTCCAAATACCTTCCTGACTGGATTTAAAGATGCTGAGGATGATCGTGCCCTCCCTGTGTTCAATAACTGCATGTCTGCGGTTTTGAGGATATGATGAACAATAAAAGAGATTTAAATGACGAGTTTCATCACCTTCTTAAATGCAAGAGAATCCTTTGCAGTAGTTCAAACAGCTGCAGGTGATCAGAGGGAGTGCAGCACAGGGAAGAGGTGAGCAGAAACATGAAGGGACAAACTCCAGTCAAGCACCCAGGCAAAGAACCGACAGTTCTTAAGCTCTTTTTCAGCCAAGCCTGCATTGTTGGGTGGTTTGTCTGCAAACCCATTTGTACCTCATGAGTTCTAGGAATTCCTGTACAGGATTCAGGGAACTAAAGTCCATCCCTGCATTTTTGTCTCAGTGGAAGTTTTTTTATCGCCCCAAATCTTTTGCGCTCATAAAGCTTTTTGCAGTGATTTTTGCAATTCTTAATATTTAGAGAGGCAAAGAGGGTTGAAGCAGTATCTCACACAAACTGAGCAGAAGAACCCACTGCAGAACACAGATGATGCCATTCTCCTAATTTCTCCACTCTTTCTCTTTTTGAAGATAAATAACTTAAAATTATTCCTCTTAAAGGTGCTCAATAGATTTATTTCTCTCTCAATTTTTGCCCTTTTCTTCCCAGCAGATTCTGATTCCTCATCTCAAACAGGAATGAATTCCTCCTATTTTAGGAACATTTTTGAAGTTACAGATTTAAAATATAAAAGAACAAGAAAACCCTACTTGATTCTCTAAATCTAGAATCCTATCATAAAGAATTTCAATGCCTGCGACCAAATTATGGTACTTAGCAATTCTTTAAATCACTTGTTTTTTCCATTTTTGTCTGTGGAGATAGCTGCTGGTTTTATTTCTCTGTGTCTGAGATGGAGGGGGAAAAATACTGATAATTTGCCTTAGGGAAAAAAAACCTATTTAGAATTCCAAATAAGTTTTGACATGGAACATCTTCACTTGAAAGAAGAAACTCAGTGCTTTACATTTCAGGAGAGCAGGCTATAAAAAAGCCAATCAGTCTGAAAATCCAAGCATAAAACAGCACCAAATGCATGGAAGATTTTCATACAGAAGGGAGGCCAGCTGTGCACAAAAATACATCTCTCTTACATTTCCCCAGCTCTCAGTCTTCCTCCTGTACTGCAACTTTTTTTTTTTTTTTTTAAATTTCAATTTCAATTAAAATCTAAAGGTTAACAGATAGGTACCTTTCAAATCCAGCCCCTAACTTCTATCACGAACTTTTACCCTTTTGTGCCACTGCATACAAATGAGAGGTTCACAGCCACACAGCAGTAATGATGAGACAGCAACAAAATCTAGCTCCTGTTTTATTTAGGAGCACCTTATGACATACCATACATTGGATTCTAGAACTCTATCTTCTACATCACTTTTGAGAAGAGTGCTTTCATTAATTATTAACCAGCACTTAGTTAACCACTGAGTCTGGGAGCAGATACAAAAATTTCCCTCTCTCCTTCTTGGCTATTTACAGTCCCACCCATTTCCAACTGAAGTTGTATTGACTCCATTCTAACCAACAGGATGTGGGATACAGAGCAAATGCCAAGACTTAAACCAAGAACCAACAAATTATAGGGAAGAATGTTCCATTACAATGACCCAATCTTCAGTCTCCCCACTTTTAGTTGTTTCCTTTCTGTTTTTATCCTTCAGACAGCTGTCCTCAGAAAGAAAAAAACAACTTCTGTACTTCTAAAATATTTGAATCAGGCACTTGCAGCTGTTACAGACAGGTGACAAGCAGAATCCTTCAAGAAGTCTTGTCTAGATAAGACAGAGAAGGAATTTGCAAGAACCACTTTCAGATAAGACACATGACCCTGGCCATCATTTGGAATTAAGTGTGTGCCTCTCCTTATATTGATGCAGTTTTGAGACCATAAAGAGTGCCTTTTCTTTGTAGTCAATAGACTTGGAATAAAGCTCCCTTCTCCCCAAATCTTCTGCCTCTGACCTCACTTTTGCTAAAATCCAGGTAAAAACTCTGTGGTCTGTTGCTTCTGTGACGAACCCACCTTCTTGAAGAGAAGGCTTCCAAAAGTAAAAGGCTTCCAAACACTCCCAACCAGATTATCTGTAGAACAGACACAAGAAAGCTTCAGTTGTGCTGCCAGCTTGTGTGGGCAAGCAGAGCTGGGAACTGGACCTCTGTAAAGAGACAGAAAGAGCACAACCTGCTGCTATACTGGAGCACTTGGAAACTTAGCCAGCACAAAGATCTGCTTTTGGCTCAGGATATGGGAAAAGCCCAGAGGAAAACAAAGCACGAACGTGTGCACCTCATGCAAATGAGAACTTGCAATAATTTTGGTGTTGAGGATGTGTTGTAAGAGGGCTGGAGGTGAGCCAGATGGGCCTGGCACAGAGAATCCTGTCACAGAGCTCTGTGTATCCAAGCAAGCCAAGGTTTCTGAGCCTCAGCAAATCATGTAGCATTTTCCTCACTCTGGAGGAAATTCATCTTCCCTGAAGCCTTTGCAGAAGTGTACCCTGTTGTACAGCATCAAACGAGCTCCATTATTCAAAGTATCAGAGGCTGCCCCCCTCAGCTGTGTCACAGAGAACCCCATCACAGACCACGCTCTGGGGCTTCCTCCTGCAGAGGGAGAGTGCCAGACTGTCAGGAGCACTGCTGGAGGTGGCTGCTGGAATGTCTTAGGGAAGGACCTAGCAAGGAGCAGGGGGGGAGATGCTGCTCCAACTAAGCAAAGCAAGGCGAGCAGCCGGCGCTGGATCCCAACAAATACGGCTCCTGGGAGCCACAATCAGCAACTCCAGCTGGGCCATTTGCTTAGGCTGCCTGCCAAAAGGTTTATAAAAAGAACAGTAAAGAATGTGCCGTGGCTTTAAATATGAATTTCAAATACAGTGCAGCCAATATCCACATTTGTTGAGGCTTCCATCCCTCAGCTTTTCTCTAAGGCTCAGTCAGGAATGCAAGGAGTTTCTCCTGCTGATCTAATTTTATCCCCTCGCAGATATCCACCAGCAAGAAGGAATGAAAGAGAGCCAGGGCAGTTTCCTAATTACTTCCAGCTCTCAGAGAGGGACCCAAAAGAGAATAGTGAAGCAAGCACAACACACCAAAGATGCTAAACCAGCCTGTAATTTGTGTGTTGCTGTACACAGATCTTGTGATAATTCACTAACAGGTGACCCTGGCCTTTTCTCCAACTGGTGCCTGTCCTAATACCATAGACATTTCTGTAAGTTTAACTGCAGCAGAATCCAGTGGCAAACAGGAATGGCTGCTACACAATAAGTGAAATATGCAGGTGATTTCCCCATCAGACACATGAACTGGTTACGCAAATGCCAACAATGACTTTTTAGCAAGATGTAACTCTCCATTGCCTGGGAGGTGTTCCATATTCTGTATCCAAAGCACCTTAGCATGACTGGAGGTGGGTTTGTTCAAGTTCACAGGAGAGATGGCCCTGCCTGTGCTGAACTTGTGCCAGCCACAAGGAGTGTCACCACTAAGGTTCAGCAACCTCCCAGGCACAAAAAGGAAATCAAATCATTAAAGGAGCTTTTGTCCTTAATATGACACATAGAACCTCACAATGAGTATCAAAAGTCATCTGTTCAAAAAAGTGAGTTATAATCACAGAGCACAGAACTCCCACAGCACCAGCACAGTAAACAAGTCAAGTGTGGTAGCTGAATTAGATCAGGCCTCTGATCTAATTAACACAAGTTGCCTCCTCGATCTGACCTCATGTCTGTATGAGAGACTCACAGAGGAGTAAAAAATGGGGAGTCTGTTGGAGTTCTTGGTTTGATCACCAGCCTGGAATGGCAGTGTTTGTACAAGGTACACACCACCTCGTAATGCCATGACTGCTAAAAATCAAAATGCATACACACACACACACATGTGCACAAACCCCTGACTAAACTCTACCACTGAAGTGAGAGGATAAAACAGCCTGACAAAACCATGCCTCCCTCACTAGACAAGGCTCCTCACCTGCCTTTTAAGAACAAGGAGGTGCATCTTCAGCTCACAGGATGGGGTTGGAATCAGAGGGCTCAGAGCTCCACAGGGTCCTTCTTGCAGCGGGCAGGTCTCCTGCTCAGCACTTGTCCAAGTGCTGTTCTTGGGACGCTGGAGGCAGCCATGCAAGACACTGAAAAAAGTAACACATTTATGGCACAAAGTCTCCTTCAACCTCAAGATGTTGGTGTTTTACAGACATGCTAGAAAAGGTCAAATTCAGGAAATAACAGTTTAACAACAAGCAAGGAAACAGAGGGCCAAAAGCTTCTCCTGCCCACAGGTCACCAAGATTCATCCCCTAGAGAAATCCAAAAGTATTCAAATTCCTCATGGGACAGACATACTGTCATTCTAAGGCTTGTGGCAGTGCTCTTATGAAGATTTCCTGCTGTGAGGCAGCCAGCAAAAGGACTGTTTCAACACACAGAGAAAAGAATAAATAAATCAAGACAGCCTGAAATTTTTCTAAACTCAATGTTTTATTGCTCCGTGATTATTAGTTACAGTTTGACACATTGCACTTCGGAATAGATTAGCACCTACTACATAATTTAAAAACTTAGCATCTTACAACTCATATAATTGGCACTATAGAGAAAACCCAGAGATCTGTCATTTAAACCCAAGACTAAAAGAGATAAAATGTTTACATCCTTTATTGTTGGCAGGTGAACTTTCATTGTGGAAGGCCCTTAAAAATAGTGAACAGAAACTAACAACCTAAATGCCCTCCAAAAATATATAAAAACAGTATCAGATAAATCACTCCCTTCTTTACACCAGTCTTTTTACTTTGGTACTTTTAGTACCCAAGTGCACAGTAATTCCCTCATCTCTTTCAAGGAAAAAAAAAGTAACATCATCAAAACTACGCTGACTACTTTGGGTGAAAAGAGGAGAGACTCCCACACACCATTCTCAGCACCCACACAAACAGCATTTTCATCAAAAGTGGCATTGTCTCAGGATTTAACACATCCCAAGAGGTTTATAAATAATAAACGTTGGGGGTTTTTAAAAAGGGAAGAATTATTTTGAATAAATAAATGAGAGCTCTAACAGCTGCATTGGCTTTGGTGACCAGTTATCTATATGCAGCATAAGTTATCTTCATAAGGCAAGTGATGAGCTAGCAGAAGTGAAGTCCCTGAGGATCAGCATATCCGAGTTCAACTTGTTTGTTTCACAACGCGTGTAGACAGCCTGGAAAACAATCAGACCCAAGGCATCTGCTTTTTAATCTCCCAGCACAGCTGTAGACCACACAATGAATTATTTCTGTACCTCTTCTGCAGGCAGGAAAACACAAATAAGACCGAATACTTAGTAGGAGGTGGCAGGGAATTAGTTCTGCTAAACCTGGGCCAAGTGCTCCACCTTGTGTTCGTTCTCACAACACAGCTCAGAGTGAAGCTCCCGACGCCTGCTCCACAACTGCAGGTCCAATGGCATAGCTTCTGATTCCTTCTGCCTGGGAACAACTGTTGTCCATGGTGCCATAGGACTGCTGCTCCGTGGGGGCCAGCACTGTCCTTTCGGTGGGATGAGGGCGCAAGACCTGGGGGACGTACATCTGAAATCACAAGTGAAGGGGTTTAGTGGTCTCTCAAAGCACAGCGCTGGGGTAACTCACCCAGGAGAATTTTTCCCATTGTCACTCTTCTTTTCCATCCTTTTCCTGTTCTTCACCTTAATACCTCAGGCCTTTTGCACCCTGCTGAAGGCTTCGTGGTGCAATACCCACCTGCACCTCTTGACTGTGGCACAAAGGCCTTTTCTTCTACCTCAGTCCTACATCCTTCTCAGTGACATGGCAAGCAAGACATACTACACGTCACAGCTTTCAGAATCAAAGCAGTGGCAACTGACTGTGTTTGGCAGTGTCCAGATGTGAGGCTCTATCTGGGGCAGGGCACAGAACACAGCACACAGAGCTGCTGGAAGCAGTGTGTCTCGGCTACTCCTAAAACAGCAGCCAAAGTTCTGGAACACCACCTGGGAGCAGTCAAGGAGCCCAGCTGCAGAACTCTCTGGCCCCACATGTACGTGGGAAAGCCCACAGTCCACTAATATGTCCTACATAAGCTCTTTGGTAAGCAGGGTGAGAAATTTGGTTTTTCTAGGACATGCAAGGGAATATTAGTAACTTTTAGCTTCTTACAGAAGATGTTGGCACTGTTGGTACATCTGTGTCTTTTCCTCTTTCACCTTGTGTGTCTTCAATCTGTAACCAGCAGCAGGTGGGAGAAGAAAGAGAGAATATCAAACTGGTAAGTGAAAACAAGACACACAGACCATGAGTACCCAAAACCTGCACAGTGCAGTGCTGGCACTCTCTCCACCATTCCTTCTACATAGAATCATAGAAAGGTTTGGCTTGGAAGGGACCTTAGATATCACCTAGTTCCACCCCCCTGCCATGGGCAGGGACACCTTCCACTAGACCAGGTTGCTCCAATTTCCATCCAAGCTGGCCTTAAACACTTCCAGGGATGGAACACCAACAAAATCACTGAGCAACCTGTGCTAGTGCCTCAGCAGCCTCACAGCAAAGAACTCCTTACTATTAATCAAAACCTATAGTTTAAAGCCATTCCCCCTTGTCCTCTTACTACACACTCCTGTAAAAAGTCTCCACCATTTTTGTAGGTTCCCTTCAGGTACTGGAAGGCTGCAATTAGATCATCCCAGAGCCTTCTCTTCTCCCAGCTGAACACTCCCAATTCTCAATTCTCTGAGCCTGGCCTCACAGCAGAGGTGCTCCATCCCACTGATCATCTTGGTAGTCTTCTCTGGACTTGCTCCAACAGGCCCATGTCCCTCCTGTGCTGGGAGCCCAGAGCTGGGTGCAGCACTGCAGGTGGGGTGTGTCCAGAGCAGAGGCAGAATCCCCTCCCTCAACCTGCTGGCCACACTGCTGGGGATGCAGCCCAGGATACTTTTTCCATACTGCTCTTTTCTCTCAAATTCAGCTCCTGCAGACACAGAGACTTTCCACTCTGCCAGGCAGCCTGCCTGCACTACAGGCCCTCTTCAGCCATCTTACCATGAACCTTTGTGAACACACGCTGCCAGCAGGAAGGCAGGGACAACCCAGCAGGAATAGCTGGTGCTGCATCAGGCACACAGGTAGGTGCTGAAAGGTCAGGTATCCATCACTTACCCTATAGTTCAGTGGACTCAGGTACTTGAAACAGCCAAAACAAGTGTAAGCCAAGCAAATAACAATAGTGATGTTGACAACCAGCAAGGTAAACATGGTTGTAGGTGCTTTAAAACCTAGAAAAATATCCAGAGAACACAATATAAAAATGCATAGCAGAAAAATCCAACAAAACCAAAAGAAACCTTTATTTATCCTCCTCATTTTCAGAAGCCACATGCATTTTTTTTTCCTTAGAGGAATGGGCAGCTAACTTCCAGCCACAAACAGGAAAATGTCATTACACACTAAGTCCTCACACTTTTCCTAGAGGTCAAGAAATGTTGTTGTAATGCTTAAATGATAGACAGTACTCAGAATGATTCTTCTCCTCCCACATTCAAACATTCTGGACCCACTTCTTAAATACTTTCATTAATGATCTGTGAAATATAATATTAATTACATTGATTAATTATGATGGCACCAAATTGAATGGTTTGCCATTAGCTCAAAGGGATGGAGGTGGGAGGAGAGGAGAATCAAAATGATCTTGATAGATAAAACCACCCCACCTGCTTTAAAGGATCAAAACAAACAAAAAAAAAAAAAAAAAACCAAGAAGATAAAACTATGTAGAAAACAGCTAATAAGTACAATTTGGAAGGAAAAATAAAACATAGATCAATGGGATAACAATGGCATTGCAGCATACAAATGCTGGAAAGCAGTCCATAGTGAGATGGTATCAAAGAACATGGGAAGAAAGGAAAATGAAGAAAAAAAGACAAGTCTCTGGCACCTATACAAAATAATTCAGTGCTACTAAGCCTTCAGCTGGGTAGCCTTGTCTACAATAAAATATGGACAGAACTGGGAAGAATCCAAGCAAAAAGATCAAGAGAAGGAACTGTAAATATGAACTAGACTGACAGGTAAGTTTTAGTTCAGAGAGAGTGCAATAAACTATAGGGAAGGACATGGTTGCCTAGTGTGAAAAAAGTTTTAAAGATTACAGTGACTTCTCATTTTCCAGATCCACTAGGGAAATATTATAAAGAAATTAATCTCATTTTGCAGTAAAGATAATTTAAATAGGATATTAGGAAAAAGTAAACATCACTGCAAACTTTAGCTGTTTCCAAGCTTCTTCAGACAAAAGAGGCAACACCAGCCCTCAGACATTTTTGTGGTAACCCCAGCATATGCAGTGGCACAGAACAGACAAGTTTTACACTTTAGCAGGTTATAGAAGCCCTGCCCAGGTCTGTTCACAAGGGGAAAAATACCACACACATGCAAAAAACAACACCAAAAAAGCCCTGCAAACACATCACTATTCAAACCAAAAAAGGAAGTGAAAAAACCTCCCTAGGGGTATTCTGGAATGTCCTTCAGAAGAGGTTGTTTTTATAAGCACAGGTTACATGAGTATTTACCAGATGGTGAGGTGTGTCTACACCAAAGCCACTGTATGGTGCAAGCCACAAGGCCAACAGCAGAGATTAGAAAAGGAAAAGTCTCCTACATCAGTTTTCCCTGCACTGTGTCCTCAGAACTCCTGCCTGCCAACGACTTTGGAGAACACGGGATTCAAGTGACTGTCCCAGGAGAAGGGGGTTGAACTGCAGATGGGACCTCACCTCCTCTGTGGTGAGAGGCCCAGTGGTGCTGCAGCTGTAGGGTGGATGGATGGATGGAAGGATAGCAGGCATAAGACCTGAGAAAGAATACAGGCACTGAGGAGGAAAGAATGAGTACAGCCTCTCACCTTCTATATGCAGTCAGGTGGTTTTTGATCCTGCCTGAGAATTGGGGAAGATGTCTTTCCAGCCTTATATTAATATAAAAGGAGTGAGAAACTAGAGTGTTGTCACTGGACTCTGAAACCAGGCTGAAACATCTATATCAAGCCAACTACACAAATCAATGACCAAGCAGTCAAGCTTTACACCATAAACTGATCTATTTTGCAGATAAGGAAGCAGAGCTCACTTATCCTTCCTTCTTTTTGGCACAAGAAGCAGCAATAAAATCAATGGCAATGAAATCAAAGTATCAATTTCCTACTTCTCAGACTGCCCTGTGCACTGACAAACCACTGATCCTGTAAACAGGATCCTCTACACTGACCAAGCCAAACACAGTAGTCCAGTCTGTGTTTTCCATTATAAAGATCCTTGACAAATGATGGTTTTACCATGCAGAACTAGAAGACATTATAATAAAGATTTAGTTTTTACATCACCAGGATTTCCTTCCTAACAATTAAAGAGGTTCATCAGACGCCGAGTGCTTGGAGTTGATTTTTCTAAAGCATGCTCTAGAAATTCTCCTGTTAATTTAGAGCACCCAGATTTGTTGATCCTCCTGGTTGCAAAAGCAGCTCTCAAAACAAGGGAAAAAACAAGCTCTCAAACATATAAGTAATGCAGGAAAATACTCAAATCCAAGGACAGCCTGAAGCAATAGTTCCAAGTGCCTCTTGCATCCACAGGGAGCTTTCCCTTTAGCTCTATCTATCCCTAAAGTGAGATGACAGCCTGCCAACAACACCTTTCTGACTGCTGGTATTCTGAAAAACACAATGCAAATGTGATCATTTGCCATGAGGGCACAATACAGTTAGCTATCAGGAGCTTCCTTCCAAAGGAGGGGAACCCAACCCTTCCAGCATCGCTGACATCCCCAATCCATGCCAAATGCTTCCTCCTGTATCATGGATTAAAAACCCATAAGCTGTTGCCTACCTTTTCTGACATCTAATCTGTTGCTACAGCACAACCAATAGTATCAATGTCAAGTATTTGCAAAACACAGAATGCCCCTATTTTAAATTACACACAAATCATGAGGTTTCAAACTACAATGTGGGGAAGAGAGTCACCATCTCACTGCAGTCTTCCATGTAAAATTTGATGGATGATGTAGAACACACAAGGACTAGCATTAGCCTACATGTTAGCATTTTTTTCCTAAGTGATGGTTGTACAACCAAGGCAGCAGCCAATTCACCCAGGCAAATCAAACTTATGCCCAGGCTGCACAAATGTAGGTAGTGAAGCCAGTGATCATCTTACTATAAAGAGCTAATTCTGAATAGATTTTTGTTTTATGCAATGATTTTTACTGTCTGTCACTTCACAGCCCAATTGGCCACTTCCAGGTATATTGATTTAAGGAATACATGATCTTCTGTGAAATGAAGGAACATGGAGCCCCATGCTAACAGTTTAATATATCAGCCATATCCATCAAAGGCTCTTGTGCAAATCTTGTGTAGTTCAGTGCCACAGGCAACCACCATGACTCCCCCTTTAGGGAAGGAAAAAGAAAAGCCCACAAAGCTTAAGATACTCCACATCTAAGGGAAGCTGGCAAGAGAGCTTCACATTCAGGAAAGCTGGCAAGAGCTGGGAGCAGCTTCCAGGTGGAAACAGGTAAGACTTACCCAGCCGCACAAATGAGTAAAAATAGAGCCAGAAAAGGCAGAGGATGGGAGCTGCCAGGGCCTGATTGACAGCTGCAAAGTGCATCTTCTTCTCCAGCTTGGCAGGCAGATAGGCATAGTAGAGGTTGTGACGGTCCACCATGTGCTTCAGGAGGATGTAGATCAAACCTGGCAGGGAAAACAGGAGAGCCAAGCTGTCGGAGGATTGACAAAAAGCAGCAACTCTGTGAGGAGATCTGCACTGACCAAGTGAGTGGACACAGCCCAGACATGAGGGGGGTACAGCTGCAGGACAGCAGCTGCTCCTAAGCTTGTTGCATCTCCATCCCTCCCCTCTCCACATACTTCTCTTGTGGTGCCTCTTGTGCTCCCAGGGAGAGCCCAGAGCTCCTTCTGGGTGCTGGCATATGAGGCCAAGCCAGTAGGGAAGATTTCCCAACTCTCCTTCCATTGTGCAGGTAAGGAAGGCCTACAAGTGGTTTAACATCTACCTCTCAACCTTCACCAGATTCCTGACTGGATTTCAAGTCAGCTATTCCTTATCCACACAAACAGCCAGCAACTGCTGTGGCAGCTATGAATTGCAACAGCTCTGGGATGCAGTGGCACGTTCAGACATTTACAACTACATACAAAATGGAATGTAAGTAAATATTAATTACATTGTTACATTAAAATTGGCCACATTGTCCCAATAATAAGGTTGTTGATTAAACCAGTTCTGAACAATATCTAATTTAGATAATTATCTCGTATCTAGCTCTGTAAAGTTTTGGACTAGAAAACAAAAATACCAACTATGTAAAATCATTCAGTATTACTTATGTCTGATCTAAACCCCTCACCACCAAAGCCAGTACACCCAAACTTGAGAAAGAAAAGAAACATCTAATAGACATGAAATGTACTTTCAATCTCTAAAGGCACTACGAGAGCTAAGTAATTCATCATCTTTTTCACTGTTCTTCCACAAGAAGGGAAGGAAACTTGGATCCAAGTCCTAAGGATTATCAGCATTTGAACGGGAATAACAATGCAGAGCTGGGCCTTCCAAACTTCCCACATGCCCCATTTCACTCCCACAGTGCTCACTTACCAAAAGGGACAATGATGGGACACGTGATGCTATAGGCCATGATGACAGTGAACACACACAGCATCCAGGCATACATTGCTCCAAATTCATATTCAAATGCCTGTTGCTAGGAACAAAAACAAAACACCCAAAACTCTCAAGTGATCCATCAATGTGTCAGGAGTTAAGAATAGATTCACCAAAGCAACAATTCACCTTCTCTTATTCGCTCCCCCTGAGAGAGCAGTTATTTCCCTAAGAGGCAGAAATTATATAATCAGATGAAGTATTTTGTGTTTTCATTACCTGGACATACAGAAAAGATGCTGTTTCTTTCCTAGCCTTAAAGTAATTTCTCAGGGAATCTGCATCTACAAGAAGCAGCTCCTTAAAATCACAAGGCAGAAAATAACTGAGCCAGACTCAGAACCCCCACCTCACTGTGGCAGGCTTAAGTTCCCATTGGAACACCTGGAATTTCAAGCTATAGGATGACACTTCACCTGGAAGTGAAAGTCCACCTCTTAAAGTGGAATAAAGGCAAAAATATATTTTTTGCTAGGTGTATGTTCAGTTCAAAGCAAGTTGTACACACCTGATGGCTGACACAAGAAACTAACTCTAGACCAGTTTGAATACAAAACCCTCTGAAGTTCAGACTATAACATAAAATCAGAACTAGTCTATAAAATCCAAATCATAAGACTCTGACTTAGAGCTATGAAGAGATTGATACCTGAAGCTCAGAGCTTGGGTTTTGATTTTTGACCATCTCTGACTGGAATAAATCCCTCCCTGTTATCTGTGCTGTGAATGAAGGGAATATGAACCTGTCGTGGACAAGCGAAACAAAGGCTAAAAAACAAAAACAAATGTCAGGAGATGATAGTTAACGGTATGAAGGATGGGGGCTCCCACTGTTTCTGACAAGGATCAGTCACTGAAATGCCTCCTGCTAAGGAGGGCCTCGAGTACCTGTTTGATGTTTTTCCTCTCTGCTGTGGACTTGGCCATGATCATGCGTATGGTGTAGAGGATGAGGCCCGGCAGGCGCAGCAGCTCCATCCCGTTGCCCACAAAAGCAGAGGCGATCACATAGTTCACAAAGAAGGCCCCCTGGTCAGGCAGGAAGACACACCTGCCAGGAAAGACACCAGGCACTGACAGGGAGGAAGGCAAGCAAACACTGGAGGCACACAATGTATCCCCATTGCCTTTGGAAATCTCTTCCCATAAGAATAAGCACTATATATGTTAGGAAGTGGCCAGAAGAACTCCTGATAACCTTATTGTAAGAGGATACTGCACAGCTATAAATGCAGCCAGGGTAGTATGTAAGAGCCTGGCTGAGCTGCAGTTCAGATAAGGAATGAACTGTTCACAAAAAGATGCAGCAGCCTGATGGGTGGCTGACAGCAGACAAGAGCATCATCTGATGTCTGCAACAGCAACCTGACACAAGACGAGATAAGACTGCAAGAGAATAATCATCTCTCCTAACTTAGTAACTCCTAATTGTCTTCCTGTTACTGACTTTGAAATGGCATTTGGAAATCTATGTCCCAATAATTGCATTCTACTCTTTCCCTCCAGACACAGGCACAAGAGCCCAAAATAACCAATATCTGCAAATTTGCAATGTAATGTGTGTAAAAACACACATTTTTCTTAAAATCAAGATTCACTGGATTACAGAAAGAGAACTGCTGCAGCTATTTGGTCTCACTGTAATCCTTGGGAAGATCCCCTGTCCATGATATGCAAGAATCCTCATCCAATGGAGAAACTCTTTCTAATGTCCAACCATATTGTCTTATTCAGAAGCTCAACATCATCCCAGTAAAATTTGCAACCCTGAGCAAATTTTAATAAACACTAAGGACAGTAAACAGCAAAAAAAATTTCAAGTCCCAAGTATTCCTTTACAAAGGAATAGCAAAGAGAGAATATTATTTATCTAATACTTACTCCAGCCTAACTGCAGAATCAGATGATTCTCTGTCAAACAGCCAGCGGAAAAAAAAATCAAGGCTGAAAGAAAAATGGTAAATGTAATTCAGTCTCCCACACCTTAGTATTGTCTAAAATTGCTTCTCTTTTTAAGTAGCTTAAATCAAGATAGTGAATAGAGAGAATTTAATAAAATAATCTGAACACTACTTTAGCTTTATCACAGTTCCCGATAGCAAGAAATTAAAAAAAAGGTACAAAATCAAACAGAACAGAAACATCTACCTAATTTTAAGGTTTTAATGATTTATTTTCAGCAACTATTATACAGCTAGGACAAATACATGTCACCCAGAGAAACAGTCAAAAGCTGTAAAGGTGGGGAAAAAAAGGACAACTCCAACGAAAGTAAAAGACACAGTCAGGAAACTTGGTTCTCAGCTATAATGGTGAATATGGGCAATTTTAATTAGCCATTAATTTTACAAGGTCTTACATTTCTTTGTTAAAAGCAAAGCCAGGCTTTGGCAATTTTTAAGGGCTTTGAGGATCCCAAATGTAGGATGAACATTGAAATCTAATGTGTAATGATAACCACACACATTGGAGGGAGTGGGGGTACATGGACTATACCTCACAACTAGAAAACACAAGTAAGATGTCTCATTATAAAAGTACTCAGCCATTATCTCATTAAACTATGATTCTTTACCTGGTCAGACCAAGGGAAGGCAGAATCAATACCATGAAGATCAAAAATATGTAGACTTTATGCATCATTATTCTGTTCTCTGCAGATCTAGCAACGTAAAAAGGCACTGAATGAGAAACTCATACAAAAAGCTGCCACATATGAAGGACCTTTCCTGGACAGTGCCAGCACCTGTCAGACTTCCAGCTTCTCCTACCAAATCACATTGCTACCAGATAAAAACCAGACGTCTTAGAGATATTCACCAACATGGACCAAGCAGACTTGCAGTATCTTCTTGGGCAACAAAAATATTGCTAAGTGTTAACCCAGACTCTGGACGAGCATCACTACAGGTCTGCACCACATGCACGGGGATGTGCAACAAGCACAGCTGGTGTCTCCCCCAAAGACACTCAATCTTGCAACAGCTTGTAAACAAACAGCTTCAAATGTCATGCCAGGAGGGATTAAGCAGCTCAGAAAAGGGCACCACTGCCAAGAAACCAGATGCTTAGACAACCTCCCTGTCAAGTGTCAAGTCTTGGGGGACAACATGACACTACTAGTCCTACATCCCTACTACAGTAGCAGGAACAGGGATCCAGTGACACCTTGTTGCCAGAAAAGTGCAGTGAACACTTCAGACTCTTAGAGGTGGTATCTGATAGGGCTTTAAAACCACAGGGGTTTTGTTACAGGAACACTTGGGCACCGTGAGACCTATCAGTGTAACTACAGCAAGGCTTGAAATCAGACCTGTGATCTCTAGTGACTTCAGAAAATTATTGTAACTGATTGAGGAGGGCTCAACGTTCATGTGTGTAACACAGCTACCAAATCAAAGTTGATGAAAAGCACACAACCGTGACAAATAAACAGCAGACCCTTGACATGGCGTCTTAGAAAGGAATTGTACAGAAGTGCAAAAGGAAAACCACCAAATTTACCTTAGAATATGAAAACAAACAGACAAACAATGACTACAAGCTTTATGGATAAAGACTGAGTGAAGCTGGGATTGAGTGTGAAGTACCATGCTTTCATCTGTGTGTAGGTAAACAGGGAATCAAATCTGGCACTCCAAGCCAAGCTGTGCTGAGTTCTCCAAGTCAGCAGCACATCAGTGGGCTTGACATCTCTGGAGTGCACCAGGTCAATGTGAAAACCTTGCATCAACACACCTGCCGGGCCTTTGGCCCCATAAGTCTTCTCACATCACCACTGATATCCAAAAGATCTGAGCTGTGCACCAGCAGTTACATCCAGACCATTTTGTCATGCCAAACAACAAAAAGATGGATGCCCTTTCTATAAGTTATCAGTCTGGAGGGGATCCAAACCAACCACATGGCCTATCTTCCCAGAGGGCAAGTTAATTATGGGATTAGAGGCACTTCCCATGCCCCTGTTTAAGCTACACCTCCTGAGACTGCTCATACAATTTTTTTCAGATTAAACACAAAGAGGAGTGAGGTGGGGAGCAGGGGAAAGCATAAGCAAATCATGTGGTCAAATTACACTTGCTGTGTGGGTCACAAATTACCCAAACCCTGAAGTGTGGTTGTAACACTAGAAAGAGACAAGAACAGGAAATTCCCTGCTACGAGAGGTCTGCGGATTTGAGAGCTCTGTGAAAGACCAGCACTTTCATTTGTTTTAGTAGTTCAGCTGATCAGGTAAAAACAAAGGAAAAGGTTGCTTACTTTGTCCAGTGGCACTCCAGCAAAGTTGAGTAATAGACTATTGTTGGTAGCAAAGCTGAGAAGGACCAGAGCAAGAGCGTTGGGAAAAACTGACTGATGACAGGATTCTAGTAGGGGAGAAAATAAGAAAAAGTATTAAAAACACTTTATTGCAGTAGAGGTGGAACAGAAATGCTAATATTTTGCTTTTTGTAAATTGTAGCAGGATGAACTGGAGAAATTATATTCAGATAGTCTTAAGTAGTGAGTGCTTAGCACTGGCATGCAAGACAAAAAACCAAAGTGAAATTGGGAATGAAATTCCACAAGAGTGCAGTCTCACAAGTAGTTTTTCTATAGTTTACACTTGCTTGGGGAAATATTTTTTAAAATAGCTTACAAGTTGCTTTAGTTTTTATCTGAAGGATCAGATATATATGCCATCTTGCTTTGAACCCTATAAGCAAAATAAAAACACTTTACCTCAGAGTTAAAAATCTGTATTTCCCCCCTTCTTACCATAAAAGTGAAAATACAAATTTGACTTGAAATTCCATTTTTTGCAAAGATTTTTTGATTAGAAAATTTAGAATTATATAAGTTTGGATTGCAAATTTTTACCACAAATATATAAATATGTTATAATAATATAAAGCCTCAGATAAAAATTACTTCAGACTATTATCCAGGAACAAAAGAGAGCTAAAGACCTGATTCTGGACTTATGGTTTTAATCAGCAGCTACATAAAACAGCCCTGAGAATTTCAACTGAAGGTGTAAGGTAGGAATTTCACCTGAAGGCAAGACAATGAAACCCTATCAATTTACCAAAATTTTGGTCTGATCCACAGCTATATCCAAACATATGGCAATACTCACATTAAGGTAATGAATGGGTTTAGTGACATTGAACTTGTCCATGGTTGAGATGATTATGGAAGGAGTAGTAAGAAAAAACAGCACAATAAAAAGAAGCAAATTAATGCAAGCCCATCTAAACCACCATTTCAATCCATGCACTGAAAGATTTTTCCTGGAGAAAGAAGTAAAAATAAAAAAGACATTAAAACAAGCAGCAAGTATTTGCTGTTAAAAAAAGATATATATACACTATCTGTCAAGTAACAGGTGTCACTGCTTTCAGTGAAAATGAGCTTTCAAAGTTACATAACAAAGCACTACACAAGTTCCAGTTGCTATTAGAAATAAAGAGAACTCTGCAGCCTCTCTTGAAAGGTACCTTAAATTGTGCTTGCAGAAGAACATACTTAATCTTCTGTTACACAAACATAATGTCTAATCTAGTTCAGGTTTGGGATGAAACACTTCCATTGTTCAATAACACAGAAGTACTGATAGAAATGGAACAAGAAGAGACAGACATAGAAGACACAGAATTTCTGCAAGGAGAATACCTATCAGAGGCAGAATCTACAAAAAAACTGTGATTTGAAATAAAATTTCAAATTGCAAACACTGCATCCCTTCCTGCCATATTGAAACAGCAAACACAGATTTTAAACAAGTAAAGTTCTTAAATGTTATTTATGATCGCTGCCAAAAGGGCTGGAATTATTTGAATACCAGGCAAAGCCAAATATTCAGAACAAATAAAACAGGCTCAATAATATCCTTAATTATGACAAATCTTTTTGGGAACTTGGCCTATTCCTGTGGTCCCTCCTCTTCAAGGTGGGAAGAGAGAAAAGAAAAAGAACAGGAAGAAGACAGACTAGAGTTCACAGAGTGGATCAAGTTATACTCATCACATGACAACTTGGAAAAATACATACATATTTTGAGGATACTCAGCACTAACACCAAGTTGCTTCCCTCAGATCTCAACAGTAGATATGCACTAGCCTCAAAAAATGGAAACACTGAGGGACAGACATAAACTGGATTAGGGTTTTTTTTTTAAATTTTGGAGTGGAAAAACTCTAGTCCATTACCCTAAGTAATGCCCACAGGCACCAAGGTCAATGAAGAACACCAGTAATGAAAATAAAGAGGCAGATCAGCCACATTCCAACACAACATAAAGTTTTAGTTTAGAGTTAAGGAATAACACTCTCATCCCTGTTTGTCCTGTGCCCTTTCTAAACCTATATTATCACCAACAAATGGATGTTAGACAGGAATCTTACCAACAAATATTCTCAGGATAAGGAGCATATGTAACCTTCCAGCTGGATACACACAGCTCCCTGCTGTAGGGTGATGGCTGGGGCTCTCCTTTACACTTAATGCTCTGACATTTACAGGCATTGAAGTCCTTAAGGATGCTATAAGGAAGAAGAGGAAGATTTTTCCAATTCTTTACATTTGAAAATGCTAAATATGTAATGAGAAAGTCTGGGAATAGTGATAAAGGTTTTTGTTTTTTAAAATTCTAATAACCTATGATCAAGATAGAACTTACAATAGATAGAAATAGATAGAACTTACAATAGATAGAAACAACAATAAAACATATTGTGCAGTAATGACCATTACATAAAGAGTTGCTACCAGAGGCCTGAGATCTGTTTTGCTGGAAATAAAAAGCAGTCTTGGTTTAAACTGTTTACTGCTTCTACCAACACGAACAACAGCAATGAGTCATATTAAAAAAAAAAAAAAAATCAAAGCCTGGGAGTATTAGGAAAAAAATAAAGGACAGAGAGTTTCCTAAATACATCTTTACATAATACAGCTGTTTTCAAATCAAAGTAGACTAATGAAATGAGACTGCAGGCTAATTCTTAACACTAGCATCAAAACCAGCCAATTTTGTCTGGAGTACCAACCCTCAGAATAATTTTTAGCATGCTAGTATTCTCACAATTCAAAATATTAGCCTCTTTCACCCACTTCTAAAATAATCACAGTGCTTAATTCTATCTTCCAATATTATGAGTTGACTGACAGTCAAAATATTTACAGAAAATTTAAACATGCTGAGAATAAATGCTTTCAGAGATCTCTCAAAGGACAGCAGTAGAAAGGGGGGGGGCACACATTCGGAGACTATTTTATTCCAGTAGCCTAGAAACAATATATATTGTATTTAAATGAGGAGATTCTAAAATCTGTGAACAAGCTGGTTCCTGAGTAATGGTCTTAACAGAAAGAAGACAGAGAACCACACACACGAGCACCAAACTAACAAACATAACCCTCAATCAATCCCCCAGATCCTTTCCTTACCAGAATGCAAGCAGTGATGTCAGATTGCCAGCCTCTTGCAGCAGCAAGACAGTTTAAGACAGTTGATTATTTTTTGATGGTTTATTTTTAAAAATACATACAGAGCAAGTTTTAGCCATCATCAGAAAGCTTTTACAACCACCTGAGCCCCCAGAACCTCACTTCTGGCATCCTGTTTCTCTCATCCTATTTCAGGGCTCTGCAGAGCAGAGCATCCTAAGAGCACCAAGTAACTTTCTAATTTGATGGGAGCCTCAGCTTCACACATAATTTAATCTAATTTCTCAGGGAATGGAGCCCACCACATTAATTCCAAGCTAAACAAACTAAAATATTTTCAGGTCTTGATGATTCAACTCAGAGATGCCTGCAGTGCAATTCAGAACGCTTGCTCAAGAAGGGACTATCCCATCAAAATTGTACACAACACATCAGTAGCTAGAGAAGGAACTTCAGTGCTTAAATCCTCTTTCATTTCCCCACCTCAAAATGTTACTTTGTTACAAAATTAGGAGAGGAGGCAGATTTCATCACACAATCACTACTCAGCGAAAGAGTAGCAAGCAAAATTTTCTCCAATATACCAAATTCTTGAAAGAAATTCTACATCCTGGACTTCCTTGAAAAAAGGCCTGAAAAACTGCCTCTCTAACATGACTTGAAGGCCAAAAGAATGCAGACAATTTAAACTACATAGGCTAAGAACAGAAAGAAGCATGATGTGTTATGCTGCAATGCAAGTATTATCCTGCTTCCCTTTAACCACTTTGTGGTAGCAAAAGATGCTCACAAAGTGCTAACAGAACATGAGAGGCTCACATGTTTTTCTCTGCAAATGACTGAATAAAAGCACAGAACAACTGCTATTAGGTCTACACATATAACAACAGGTAAGGGATACACAGAACATGTGTATCTGTCACCTGTGGCCAGGTCCCTCAGTGACCCTACACTGCTGAGATGACTTCACTGGCAGTGTAATTTGTGCCCACTCTGATAGTTTGGTAATTGGGCCATTTGCACAGCAGGAAATGGAGATGTCAGTAACTCATATTCAAGAACCAATTAGTCTGGCCTCCTAGTAACTTATACTGATAGACTGGATCCCACATGGAAGAGAAAGGCTCTTTATCCCATTAAATGTTCCAAGCTTTTTAGTCCCTTAGATAATTCCTTCATTCAAAGCATTGAGGCTAAAACATATTTATGGAAGAACTTACCAAAAAGCAAAGCACAGCAAATCCACAGAATGGTGAAAAAGAAGAAAGGAAGAGCCAACATAAGCAAACAAGGGACACAAACAAGAAATCAGTTGTACTATTTTTGTAAAAAGAAATCAAACAAGACAACAGACAAAACTTACTAGGTTGCCATGGATTTCTCTTGAAATGTTACAAAAGCCATTCCCAGTGGGTTATTATGAACAGCTTGTTCCTCTTTTGAATACTCTTCCTCAAGTTCATTTCTAACTTTGGTGTAATAATCTACAGCATCCTCCTGTGGAGAAATTGATGGCTGTTACATGCAAGTACCTGATGGCAAATATCCTCATTAACACACAGCTTACACAAACCATAGTCACTCTTCCTCATGCCACTCCCACAAACTACAAATCATGTCACAAGGCAAAGACAAACAGGAAGATTTTCTTCAGTTTGTGCACTAAGGTTAAATTCCAAAAGTTTTAGGGAATCCCTTTTCTATGCAGTACAAAAACATGGCAGATGAGTTATGGACAATGAATAAATAAAGAATTTTCTGAAGGTCAAAGAAACATGATACAAAACCTATTTTCTACTCCTCTAATAACCTACTTAGCCATAACTAAAAAGGAACACAATCTCTTACCCTTTCACATCCTCTCATTTCACAGCAGCAGAATTGACCACATGGCTTAGGGTTGATTTGGACCCTCTTGCCATACTTCTGATGCAGGTGTTCATAGTAAGTCAGGCTTTTTTCTGCCTGTTTTCTGCACAGAAAAATACATCCATAACGTTTTACAAGAAAACAGTATCAATACCAAGCTTAAAAAGATTATAATCCCTGAAAGTTAAAAATTATGCCAAAGACTGATAGCAAATTAATCAGTCACTGAAGATATTTACATGTAGTTTATTTAGGTCATTCATATAATTTATTTGCAAGTCTGTATTATCATTATAGAGCCTATACTTGTAGTGAGGTCCCAGGAAAAAGAGCAATTCAATATTATCCTTGGGAGCCCAGAAGATAACACTTGTCTTTCCTGTGACCAGCACCTCTGGCCAAAGAAGCAGGGTTTAGAGAATTATTAATTCAATAGTTCAGTTTTTCACTGAACTTTGCACTGCCTGTCTATATATAACTAAGTATATACATACATAAATAACCAGCAAGTCAAAACTTAACTTAGGCAACACACAACATATCATACCAACAAGAGATAGGCTGAGCCCCATAAACCCCTTTAAAACACAGCTGAAGTCCAGACCAGAACATGAAGAGCAGAACCCATCTTTAGGATTCATGAGGTTAGTACTGCTGGTACATGTTGATTAAGGACTAGCAAAACATTCATAAAATTATGCTAAACTCGTGTAGGTCACAAAAACAAGTACCTTTTTTTGAAAAGATAAATAAGCTTGGCTACATCGTAACACAGCTGGACCTCCAGCACAGTGCAGGTTGGGTAGGCATCCCTGAAAGAAAGCAGCGCAGGAGAACAATAAGAACAGAAAGTACAATGAAGAAACTGTTTCAAAGAGCAGTGCTGGTATCTAACTGACATCTCATCACTCATTTAATTTCTGTATGAGGAGTCAGGGAGCAGAGACTTCCACAGCTGTCAGAAGTTACTTAACACAAGGTGCACAGCTGTATTCAAAGTAAAAGTTGGGAGGGAGGCCATGAATGGAAAGTGTGGATACACAGACACTTTCTTAAATTCTGATTTTAAGATCAGCTAACTAACTTCATTGAAATATAGTCTTTTCTGAATTTTAAACAGTGCAAAATTCAAAAAACTTATCTGCTTGGGCAGGGAAAATTACCTGGACAATTTTACATCTCCTATTCCTAAACAAAGATGGAAAGAAACTTATTACAAAGGGCAGGTAGTGACAAGATAAGGGAGCATGACTTAAAACAGAAAGAGAATAGTTTTAGATTAGATATTAGGAGGAACTTTATTCACTCTGAGGGTGGTAAGGCATTGGCACAGGTTGCCTAGAGAAGCTGTGGCTGCCCCATCCCTGGAAGTGATCAGGATCATGTTGGATGGGGCTCTGAGCAACCTGGTCTAGTGGGAGGTGTCCCTGCCCATGGCAGGGAATTGGAACTGGATGATCTTTAAGGTCCCTTCCAACCCAAACCATTCTATGACTCCAATGCTATTACTCAGGTACGAAACTTACGTGAAATGGTTTTGTACTGTCCCTTCACTCGCATTTTTTGGAAGACCAGTTATGAACAATGTGCACTTAACCTGGGAGAGAAAATGCAAGTTACATTTTGATAAACCACATTACAAAAGGCAAAACAAGAATATAAAGAAGGCCAAGACACAGGCACAATTAGATGTGTAGCAGAGTGGGAAAAAAGGTAGGTAATTCTGATTTTGGTGGGAGTTCATCAGTTTAAGACAGCACTTTCTACATTGTTAATAGGTTACAGCAAATTTTCACAAATCCCTCTCCAACCCCCTTCTCTCCATCCATTTTAACAATTCACTCAGTAGAGCATTGCTTTCAGTCAATTCCTTCACATTTATGTCACATTCTAGCATGTAGGGAGTGCCTTGATTTTTTAATTATTATTTTATTATTTTAAAATTTTATTTTTTAACATTATCCATAAGCAAATACACTTTTTCTTCACTCCAATACAGACACTTACTATGTTTTCTTCTTTATATGTGACATACTTCATGTGATGCCTCATGAAGACAACAGTCAGAATCAGGTAAACAACAGCAAAAACTGTGTGCAGCCAAAGAAGATTATTGCTGTCAGACAAAATGTTAGGAACGTGAGAAACAGGATGAACCAATTGTCCAACTGATACAAGAAGCCATCAAAATGATAATCAGATCAAAGCCTCTCACTGGACACAAAACAAGGGAAAAAAGGCAGTTACTGGTACTCAGACACACCTATGCAGATGCCTTGGACAGCCAACAGGATTATTTGCTTCTCAAAAAATTCTATGGGTCATGGAGATAAAAAGAAAACAGATGCTCTATGACATGGACATGTTTAGGCAGTGTTTGGCTTTCACTTTCTCATTCAGATGATCTATAGCACATACGATGCTATTTGCCAAAATGTTTGATATTTACTTTATTATTTACAGTGCTGAGTGCATAACTAAACTCTCCTTGAACGCAGTCCTCAGTTAAATTGAAAACAGCCTCATACAGGGAGTAAATTCTGCTTTTCTGATAGCTCCTTCTCCAAAGCTTACAGAAGTTCTGTTCTGTGAACTGCTCTTCAGTTTTGTGAAGAGCATCAATAATTGCAATTAAACTAAAATATAGGAACTTATTTTACAGATTAAAAAAAATGAAGCAAAAAAATCTTCATTAGTTCCTTGGTTTCATATCGTGGTTAAACAGAACAGAAATCCTACTGGACATAGTGTCAGGGATGGATGAAGATTGATCAAAAATAAATCAGAAGATTTGTGCAGCTTTGTATTTCAACTATTTTACAGACCTTTTAAAAGACATAGAAGTCATTTTAATTGTAAACTCAGATAGAAGAGATATACACGCACATAAATCTAATGTAAGGGAATTTAAGTCATCCCAACTACACATTCCAGTAAAGCTATCAGCTTTACCTTCCTTCTGAAGCATGGTTTCCTTTAATGGGGAAATTGCTGAAAATAATATCACTGTGTGTGCAGTCAGTAGCCAAGAGAAACACACGATGTAAGAAGTGAGAGCTGAGAGAGTAGAAGCCCAGTCTCAAGATTTCTTATCAGCACTGTAAGTGCACAGCCTGAAGTGGGACATATCCCAGGTTCAGTTGATGGACAGAGATTAGGCTATTCCAATCCCATGAGCCATGCTGAAAATATCAATTCTTGTGTTTAGACACCATGGCAGGAAACAGACCTCAGCATAGAGGGACTCTGCAAGACTTACTTACCTAGTCTGTAAGTTTACTATAGTTGTTCTTCCAAAACTATAGGGATCTTTATCTAGGAAGAACAAGAACAAGCAGGAAAATTAACTGGCGCAACACTTACTGTGAGAAAGTCAGCTTTTATTCTATTTTTTAAAGAAACTGATAAACTTCTTTTTAATGCTGAGCAAGTTCATTGATAAAAAGATTTAGAATCATAATCAATGCTGGTTTACTCTGTCCTGCATTTTAAAGTTGGAAAAAACACCCCTAGATGATACCATATTCAAGTCATTATGAAAAACATTTGAATGCTTTGAAAATCTAAACACTAGATCTTTCAAGCTCTCCAATCTCCTTTCATGTCCATTAACAACACTGCTTAGGGATTAAACATATTTCCTTCACATTTTTCTTTCATCCTAATTGATTTCTTATCTCAGGCTTTTAAGCTGCATTAATTCAGTGTTGACAAAACAGTGCTGACAATCTTGGTAAGGTCTAAAATGGCAATACTTTTCTAGACTGTCAAGTGTTTTAAAAAATGATAATGCAGGGGAGGGAAAATTGAGTAAATGATCACAAAGGAAAAGGAGTTAAGTGTATCTAGAAAGCTAAGAAATCCTCCTAGGCCAGACTGTTAAACCACATTGCAAGTTAAGTCATCACAACTGAAAGAACTGCAAACACCCAAAGTCAGCTTACAATGGAAGATGAGGAAGAAGGGGAGAAATACTAAAGCTTTGGTTTCTGCTGTATTTCCTAGACTCACAAAGGTTAATGCAGAAAAACAGAAGCTAGATTGTCCTGCTTTAATAAAAAGCTGATATTAATTTAAACAGAGAATTGCCAAGAAAGAGCTCATAAAAGGGAGGTCGGAGATGGAAGTTCAATAACAATACAAAAAGGAAACAATACAAAAAGGAAAAGGAGGAACAAGTCCTATTACAGACAAGAGCTATGTCACAAGGTTCTTAAAAACCATGAACAACACTTTAAACATGATCTTGATGAGACTGATACAAAGCCAGGTATGAAATGGGATTGTAAGGGCTCATAATCAAAAATGAAAGAACATATAAACAGGGTTTAACAGAGACCTCACTCAAAGAACTCAGGTTTCCCACCAGCAAACTGAATGGCAGACTAGAAGACATGATTATTGTAAGTGCCACACTGGAAGACATAATCAGGACTGGACTGCAAGAAACATTAAATGAACTTTATCTAGTCAGCATTGACAAAGTCTCTGAAGATTTGTCCAATTCTGAGACACAAACCAAGATATTAAGGAACAATGGGAGACAGTGTAGCTAGATTAAAACAAATATGCAAGGCACGGCTGATGATTTTATGATCAGATAAATGGAAAACATTTCTCATTAAAGACCAAATTAACTGGTTTCTTTAAGAGAAAGAGGAAAAAGGAGATTAAAAATTTTTATAATTCTCCAGCAGCTACAAGGATTTTGTGAAGAGGAAAAGAATAATTTATTATCTCCAGTGACAGATCAAAACATTGATTTTAAATTAATTGAAACAAAAGATGTTCAGACTGGATACTAGAAAAAGATTTCTCAGCTGTGAAGCTGTTTTCCATTGACAATCCTCACCAATAAAAACCATAATGATCAACATCAGTTCAGAAGGCATGGGTAAAGCTAATTCTGCCTTGAGCCTTTTAAGTCCTGTCATCTATGTCTGCAGGAGGTCTGCAATCTTCTTTCTGACAAGTGTTTAAAGAGCTCCCTACAATCACACAAATTTCACATTTTGTGTGACCGGGTTTTGGTAACAAGGGGCCTACTGGGGTGGATTCTGTGAGAAGCTGCCAGAAGTTTCCCTCATGTCCAAGAGAGCCAATTCCAGCCAGCTCCAGGGCAGACCCACTGCTGGCCAAGGCCAAGCCAATTAGGAATGATAGTAACACCTCCATAACATGTATTTCAGAAGGAGAAAAAAGTTATTGTGCAGATCTAACTGCAGACAGAGGAGAGCAGAGTGAGAATATGTGAGAGGAACAACTCTGCAGACACCAAGGCCAGTGTAGAAGGAGGAGCAGGAGCTGCTTCAGGCACCAGAGCTGAGGTTCTCCTGCAGCCCATGGTGGAGAACCACGGGGATGCAGAGATCCACCTGCAGCCCGTGGAGAAGACCCACACTGGAGAAGCTGGATGCCTGAGAAGAGGCTGTAATCCTGTGGGAGGCCTGTGCTGGAGGAGGGTCCTGGCAGAGACCTGTGGACCCATGGAGAGAGGAGCCTATGCTGGAGCAGGTTTCCTGTGGGACTTGTGACCCNGTGGAGAAGACCCACACTGGAGAAGGTGGATGCCTGAGAAGAGGCTGTAATCCTGTGGGAGGCCTGTGCTGGAGGAGGGTCCTGGCAGAGACCTGTGGACCCATGGAGAGAGGAGCCTATGCTGGAGCAGGTTTCCTGTGGGACTTGTGACCCTGTGGGGGATCCATGCTGTCCAAGAAGGACTGCATCCTGTAGAAGAGTGAGCCGTGGTGCAGAATTTGTGAAGAAGGCATCCAGCCAGTCAACCCACTACAGTGGTTAAAACACCACCTTATAAACTTTATCAAAATTTAAAAAAAAACAAAACTGAAGAGTTTTTAATATTATATAAAATAAAGAATTGTTGTAAGAATACAAAAAAAAAATTCTTACCAAGCAGATCACCGGACAGATTGACAGGCAATATCACACACACAGACAAAATGCTGATAGCAATCAGCAAGCAGATGATGTGACGCTGGAAGGCGAGGTAATGGATGGCATCTTCACCACACCTCTCGTGAATCTCATCATCACTGCATCAGGCAGAAAAGCACATGGTCAGCTTCCTCAGTCTTCCTGGGAGTGGTTTATAAACACACATTAAATCCTCAGACATTCCCATCCCCATCAATCCCCATTGGCTTTCCAAATGGCTGTGTCCTTTCTCATGTAAATTCAGGTTCCAAAAGTGTATTTTTCTTGTGCAATACCGCCATACAAAACTTCACACTAGGGAATTTAAGATTGAAACAGTAATCTGAAAACAAATATGAAACCACATTCTTTTGGACTAGAAGAGCACAAAGTCTGTTGCTGTGGCCTCCTGCTCCATGCCAGTTACAAGCCTAGCTCTCCAAATTTAAGATCAGTGACAGGATTCACTCAGTTCCATAAAGGCTACCCATAAGGAAAATTATAGCAGAACTACCTCACTCTTATGACACCCAGGTAACAGGAGATATAAAAGACATCAGAAAGAACTCCCACCATCTCTCCACTGTCAGCAGATTAGACCATTAAAATAGGAGAACTTGGAGAAGGAAGGAACTGAACTAGCAATAATGGAGAAAGACAGGCTTAACCCCCACCCCTTTCATATTTCAATGTATCCAAGCTAGAAATTGATTTTTAAAGTAATTATTTATTAGGTCCCAGAAGGCAAAAAGGACATACATCACATGTCTAACATTCAGTTTCTGGGAAACACTGGGATGAACTTTCCATGGTTAGTCAATTCCAGCCCCAACAAAACCACCAGTTCTCCACAGAAACCCTTGTAGGGAAATCTCACTGCCTGCCTGGGGCCCTACTGGCTTCAAACAGGGCAACACCCACAAGATACTTTTTGAAGAATAAAATCTTAGAGTGTAATTATTAGCTCTGAATCCATATAAATGCTATAGATTCACTCAGATTCATACACTGTCCCAATACAGGGAAGCCCCTGGGCTGCTAGCAGGACAACTGTATCCTGAAAAACTATTCCCATAAGTTGGCTTTGTTTTCACTTCCTTTTGTCAACCAATCAGAGGCACTTGTATCAGTGCTTGTATTAAAATTCTATCTACTCTATGGGGAAAATAACCCCCAAAATTTTTAAAATTAAAACCATTATTCTAAATTTAAAAAGATCAAAGCAAACCACAGCTCACTATTTCTGTTTCATATACTTACTGCATGCGAAAGGCAGCTGTAATCCAAGAACAAAACCCCTATAAATAATAAAAAAAAAGTTTTTAGGAGCTGACATACAAAAAACAGTCTAATCCATCCAATTAAGACAAGTCATTCTATTAAGACAACCTCTTAGCTAAAGAGCTGGTAGTGTGTTGCTCTGAAATACAAGGGTCTAATACAAGTTAATCAGTAAAAAACACTTGTTAAAAACACTGCTGTGATTACATTAATAGAAAGGCTTCTTATACAGGTTTACAAATCCCCCAATGAAACTGGATAGCAGAATTCACATCTCACTGAGCCTCCCACTATGGTTCAAAAAAACCCCCTTCTCTCTAAAAAGGGCTCTTCTTTCAAGTGAACATTATCCAACTAAATAGACACGTGTTACTCAACAGCTGAAGTTGCTTTAGGATTTTAAAAAGATGAAGTGAAGTACACAAATAGCACAGCAATCTTGATTAAATACTAGCATGCTTTTGATGCTCACATAAATAATTAGTTGTAAAGCTAGATATTAAGTTGATGCACATATAAATAAAATGTTGAAAATTTGGGATGCCACCACTGGACAACTCTTGCATGCTTCATTCTGAAGTTGCAACACAAAATTATAGAGGTGTACGGATTCGACAGCTTCAGAAAGACCATGGAGGGAGCCAATTAATTATAAGTTTGGCCAAAATATTACCCTCCATTTCAAACCAATTTGATTATTAAGAGTGCATAACACTATTATTAGCCTCACAGCTGCATCCAGTTTTCTCAACACTGTGAGGAAAATAATGTACTGTAAAGAGCAACCAGGTATTACTTGCAATGTGAACACAATGTAGCTTTTTGAACTGTTATCCCAGTACAAATTATTTACTAGTGTGTTTTTCACCCTCCTCTCCCCCTTTGAAACACTAACATATAGACCCTCTCTAAATTAAAAAAAACCAAACCAACAAATCAGGCTTACATACAATGACACAAGATACTGGTTTTATGATATGGCCATAGTTTGTCAGGAAACATAGATTTTGCATGGTTCTATAAAAACACAGTTAACAATAAATTATTAATTTTTGCATAGAGATGAACTTCCTGTTTAATGATGATTCATTGGACCTTATGGCATGGCAAATTACAGGAGATTCCACTTAGGAAGCATTACCAGAACTCTAGAATACTTACCTTATCATATTCAAGATCTTCAGGTACTGATGATGATGTCGACAACCGGTTATATCTTGATTCACTAAAATGCATTAAATGATGCTTTTAAGCATCTTTAACAACAGATGATGGAGTTCTACAGAATTATTTCAACTTTAACAATTCTGACTAAGGGATGTAGTACAAACACACTTTTGCACTTATGAAAGCTGTGCTTTCACCCTGTAGCACATGCCTGATTATAGTAACTTGTATATGTCTCAAATTGAACAGAGAAGACATGCGAGCTCCTGACACCAGAGCGCGTGACTCAGCTTGACAGAAAATAACATTTTATCAGGATATTAAAACCACAGTGATGTAACAGAATGCAACACAGGTTTGGGAGCCTAGCCAGGATGACATCTGCAAGCTGGCTTCCTGTTTGGGTATTCCCCACTACAAGACATCTCTTCTTTCCCCTCCACCTTTCTTCCTTTATCATACAGCCAGCGCTCACTAGTTCTCCCCCCAACCAGATCCCTGCAAAACCACCTCCTCACACCAGCTGTCCTGGAGCAAGGCTAGAAACATTTAGAAACTCTGTAGCTGTCAAAAGTAGCAGAGTGCCTGTGTTCAGTTTGTTGCTAAAAAGAAATGTTGCAATGGTAATTACAGGAGGACGCCTGTGAGGATGGAGCGTGTTCCTAGGTGTCTCTGTAATTTTGGCCAGCAGGCTCAGCTCACAGTCCAGCAGGACAAAAACACAGGCTCCTGGGTGTCTGACTGCTCCAGCCTCTTGGTCCAATGGCTCCACAGCCCAGCACCAGAGCACCTTCATGACTACTGCCTCAGCCAGCTGGATTAAAGCCTTCTCAGTTATTGCCCATTTCATTTTACACCAGCTATCTTTCACAGCTGTCCATAGCACACACCTAAAAACAGGGTTTGAGTCCTTTCCTGTTGCTCAGTTGTGAATTTACCACAACTTGATTGCACCAGGAAGAGGATCACTGTTAAAGTTTCCCCACTTCACACACAGCTTATATTTTAAACATCCCAACACATCATCCTACAGAAAAAAAAAATTAAAAAATAAAAGCTAATTTGCAATATTACTAAAAATCAGTGAGGAATTTCAGAAACCTGCAACAGGAAGTTTTTCTTTTTGAACCCTTGGGAGATTTTGTGGCACAGGCTGTGCAGGGAGCTCTGGGAATACCCTGGGCTTGGGCCAAGATAAACAAAATGGTTAACATCCCTCTGTACAAAAGCACACTGCAAACATCAATGTGCAGCATGTCAGCAGACAAGCAGCCTATTTCCTTACCTCCACCTCCTTAACTCACAGCTGTGGGATGAAATTCATGGCAATGGAAACACAGGACTTATGGCTGAAACCATAGACAGTAACTCTGTGAGGGGGATGTACTTCACACAAAGCAGTGTGAGGGCATTTTTAACAAACAAGTGCATGTGATTACAAACATATCTAACTGATACAAAACCACCTAATATAAGCCACATTCACTGTACTTTCTTCTCCACTCCCCAAATGGTTTCAATAAGTCAGTCTGATTGCATATCTTTTTTACCTTTCAACTTCTGACACCAGAGCAACACGACCATAGTCCCAGAATCTCTTTCTTATAATGGAAAACAGTAATATTAAAATCTAGAAAATAAAAAAGAAGATATTAAAAAAATTACCTTTTCTCATTTCAAAATAATCGTTCTTAGGTGTGTAAGAACTGACAAAAAATGCAGTCCTAGCTCCTAAATCAATTATCATATGCCAGCCAACTCAGTGGTTACATGTTACAGACCACTTGGGACCAAAACTACCTATCTCAGATCTCTGCAATGTATTTTTAATCTATTCCCTGTATTTTCCCTTTTTGAAAGAACAAGAAAAAAGCTCCATCACTGAGTATTTCAGAGACTAATTTCTTTTTTTAAGAAACAAATTGTTCTACAGAAAGCAATGAAGTAACAAGGCCTGTTTTCTATGCATATGCAGCATACACCCTCACCTTCTGGCTCCTCCTCCATCCCATACCTGTTTGGCTGGAAAGTGGTGTTGGTGATGTAACTTATTGGGATCAAATACTGAGTAGCCAGCCAGGATATATGTCTAGATTATCTCTGTGTCAAGATTACACAGCTAATTTCCACATTTCACAAAGAATAAAATCTTCTTATGAGAGCCTTTCTCTTAACAGGGAGGATTAATCTAGATCTTCCTCCTTTATCTGGCCATGAAAACCAAACTTGGTGCAGGAAAGCAGGAAAGTTCTCTAGATTCTTCACAACTTTGGTTGAAACTGGCAATAGTATTCTACAGTTATTAGGCAGGACTGCCAGATAAAAATGGGAAGACAATGAAACAGATAAACCTCACTTCCTTGGGAAACTAGCCTAGAAATAACATATTAGAAACTCGTCAACTGACAGCCACTAAAAGGACATGCAGTAGAAATGTCATGAAAATAAGAATACAGGAGTTGATAAATAATTTTCAGTATTTGGTACTTGAAGAAGAGAGGAGCCTTCTGCACTGCACCCAACTCTCTACCTAACCCTGCTTGAGTGCAGAGTTCAATTGCAAGGAACTCAAAAGCAGACTCACTGAAATTGAGCCACAGCTTTAAAAACAAAAGGCAAACACTTCAATCAAATCTTATTAAATGCTGTGCCATTGGTCACACAGAGCTGTAAATACTGTATATCCTCAGAAAATGGATTTATGGTAGCATACACCAAATCAACAGCAAAGAATGGCACTATATAACTTTGAGGAATATCCTCTACCTTCTAACAGAACAACCAGTGCAGACCACAGGTACTTTATGTTTCCTTACAGCAGATTTCTAGACCTCAGAAACTCTTATCCCTTTAGTCTATTTTACTACCACTGACCCTCTTCTCAGGCCAATTTGCAGGTCTGCAGCCTTGTTTCTGGTGTCTGAAGACCACCTAGATCAAGCTTACAAAAATAACCACAAGTTTTAGTGCACTTTCAGGCCTGTCCTGGAGCCCCCAGATAGCAACTAATCATATTCCACCTTTTATCAGGACTGAGCTGGTCAGTACATTATTTCATCTACAGCTTCAAGAAATCTAATTTTAAAAAACCTGTTTTTTCAAAAGGCAATACAATATGAAAAATCTCTCATTTCACAACTGAGTTAGTAATGGTGTCTCCTTCCTGAAAATGTACCCAGTACTTAAACACAAATGTTCTTGCAGTTAAGATAAAACATGAAAATTTGAGCTACAACCACAAAATTCACTGACTCCACACACAGGTCCTGTAAAACTGCACTCTCCCTACATCTACACAACCAACATAGAGTGACACCACCATCTCATCTGTATGCAAACATTTATCAACACCTGAAAAGCTTTGACGTTCCCAGGATGGCCTCAACTCATTTCTTATTCTGAACATTCTCAGAAACCAAATTCCAACCCAATAAATAAGAGAGTTCTGAACAATCTAACTTTTGAGAAGGCCAGGAGTATTTTCAATATAAGAAACAGAAAACTGGGCTTACAAAAAAGAAGGTTACGTCAAGCAGCAGGACAGTTGGGATTCCACCAAAAGTTACTCCTTGGAGCACTGTGCTGCCCTGGGCAGTGCTGTAGCAGTAAGTCTCATTTGTTCTGTTGAAAGGTCCACTCCTGTTCCCAAAGAAGCCCAGATGAGAATGTCCAAAACCCAGAAAATAGAAAGGGTTCATTTTGTCTAGCCCTTTAAAAGACAAAAAAAAAGAAAAAAGAAAAAGTGAAACCAACTGGTGAAAAGCCTGGTTGGTATGTGTGAGACATACAATAGCACAAGTACAAAAAGTGCAGGAAGATGCAATCAGAAAACTACTTTGGAAAAGAAGGTGCCTTTGACAATCTCTTCCCTGCACATGTGAATCATCTTGCAATAATTTGCAGGTTGAGCTACCAGCAATGCCCAGACAAGAATTCCAGACATCTAGTGAGCCACATCCTCGACAGAGACCTGAGGACAACTGCAGAAGATCCCTCCCAAAAAAACCCTTTGCCTTTCATTTAATCTGTAACATCAAACTACATATTCCAGCCTGGACTGTGATTCTAGGAATCATGCAGGGCACTACATATTCCAACAACAGCAGTTTGGAGATTTTGTTCCTAGTTGATGAGCATGTGTGAATGCACCAGCTTGTGAACTTTGTATTTAAATGTTAAAACGTTGAGATCATTAACAAATTCACCACTAATTCCACAGTAAAGAACTACCACACAAATACACATGCTCCTTTCTGTTCTTGGAATATTGGGGGATCTTCCTTTTTCAAAAGAATTCAGCGGAAAGGCCGGAACAGCAATTATTATATGCCACAAACAAGAAAGAACAAAGAGTATTTCTCAAAAAACAGACATCTACCTCATTTTAGTCAACTGACCTGATCAGATATTGTAGTACGATACAAGAATGCACAAGATTTGGCTATCGATACAAAGTTCTTTTTATCAGTGCAGGCAATTGCTCGTTTATTTTGGGGCTTTCCACTTCAAACATTTCCTTTCTTGGATCTTATTAACTTGCTGATTCCCAAGCACTGCTTCATGCAGAACACACTTCTGACTGATAAATTCACAAAGAAGACTCAATCCTTCAAAAGCAGATATGGTAGGTCCTCATCACACAGGTCCAGGGACACTACTTTTGGGATATCGTGTCTCTAACAGGAACGCACATGTCTCTGAAGACAGCACTATTCTGGATGCTGAAAACAAACAAACAAAAAAACCACAAATAACTAAATATTCTCCTTTTAAACAGCGGCAAAACAGCATGGAGAATACTCCTCCCAAAGCAGCATTTGCTAAGTGTTGGACAGCGTGACCCAGTGAGGAAGAAATTTTGTCTCAGCTGACGTGTTTCATCACTGGGGAGGGAGGGGAAAAAAAAAAAAAAAAGAGAGAAAGAAAAAAACCCCAATAAAAGATAAAAGTTGTGCCGTGACTCTATCCTTGCTTTCTACGGACTGAAATTTAGTGCTGACGGAAAAGAAAGCATTTTTGAAGAGCCTTCGGGAATCTTCAGCGCAAGCCTGCACGATAAACTCTAAGCAACACACTGGAGTTTATCAGACACTGCTTCCAATTCTCGAAAGCCGATCTTTTTAAACAAGGCAGCTGCCAGGAAGATAGAGGGCAGGGGCAGACCTCCCACGGGTGGGGCTGCGCCGCGGGCACCCAGGGAGCGCCCGTAGGGGCTGCAAACCCGGGAGCCGGCTGCCGTGCGGCGCTGGGAGCCCGGCGGCGCTCCCGGCTCCGGCCGGGACGAGGAGCCGCGGCGGGCGGAGCGGCTCCCCCAGGAGCACATGGGAAAGCGCCAGGCTGGCCCGTGGCGCAGGGAGCGGGTCCCTCCGCTCCACAGCGGGGTGGGCTGGCTCGGCTCCCCGCGGGGAGGGGACGCTGCTGCCGGCGCTGCCCGCCCCGACCCCGCTGCGGGAGTCCCTCTGAGGAGGGGCCGCGCTCGCCCGCTCCCCTCCCCGCGGCCCCGCTC
>VYXF01010904.1:73973-105865 GCA_013397295.1 Polioptila caerulea
GGCTGGGATAGTGACACCCACGCCGGGAGAGTGCCGTGCCACTCCGGCCGGGACAGGCCCGCACCGCGCCTCCCGCAGGGAACGCGCCCTCAAATAACCGAGGGAAAGCTGCTGCTGCTGGCCAGCCTGGAGGAGGGAAGGCTCTGGGGAGACCTGATAGCGCCTACCGGTGTCTAAAAGCAGAACCGAACAGAGCGTTTTATAGCGGAGGAAAAAAAAACAAAACAACAAACGATCCCCAAGAAATGTGAGATGTGATTTCCTAAGAGACTTCACAATATCAGGTCTGGTGAAGTGGGCAAGCACGCAGGTGGAAGTGGAGCAGGCCATACACCCAGATGATCGAATCATGGAATAGAGTGGTTTAGAAGGGACCTGAAATATCCATTTCTAGCCCCCCACCATGGGCAGGGACACCTTCCACGAGAGCAGGTTGCTCACAGCTCCATCCAACCTGCTCTTGAACACTTCCAGGTATGGGACATCCACAGCTTCTCTGGGCAACCTGTGCCAGTGCCTCACCACCCTCAGGGTGAAGAATTTTTTCCTATTATCTAATCAAAGCCTACCCTCTTTAGTTTGAATCCATTCCCCCTCGTCCTATCACTACATGCCTTTGTAAAAGTCCCTCTCCAGCTCTCTCTGTAGCCCCCTTCAGGTACTGGGAGGTGCTCCAAGGTCTCCCACCTTTTCTCTCCTCCAGGCTGAACAACTCCAGCTGTCTCAGCCTGTCTTTGTAGGAGAGGTGCTCCAGCCCTTTGAGCATCTTCACGGCCTCCTCTGGACTCACTCTGGCAGGTCCACACCTTTCTTGTGCTGGGGGCTCCAGAGCCAGACCCAGAACTCCGGGTGGAGTCTCATGATGGCAGAGTAGAGGGAGAAAATAACCTTCATTGACCTGCTGGCCAAACCTCTTTTGACAGGTAGCTTTGAAATAAATAGATTAAATAATGGTAATAGCATGAATATTCCATGAAATAGGCATAGCCCTTTGTCTCCACATACCTACCCATATGTTGTGAATTGGAAAAATAACCAAGACCTAGGGAGTTTAAGTTAATGATTCTATGACAGAGCGGGGATAATACAAATTCCCAGACATCCATAAGGACATCCTATCCTTTCAGGGGTTCATTGCTTCCAGACAACAGGCCAGAAACACTGTACAGCAGGTCCCTGCTGTCACCTCTTCTCTGCCCTTTATTTTAATGTTCCCTCCACAGCCATTTGATACCCAGCATTGCCGACCATCCTCATCCTCCTGTGCCTTCATCCTTTGCCCCTGACTGGCAAGGACTGACCTCAATGAGCAGCAGACATATGAGGAAGAAGAAGATTATAGCAATGATGAAAATGTAACTGTTCAGAGGGAACCAGGGACCACTTCCCTTCAAAGGTTTGCCCCCTTACCTGCAGTCTCATGCATGAAGCAGCAGTGATGTCTTAGAACAGCAGCTCACGCTAAAACCAACCAAAAATAATTAGGGCATTGCAAAGTTCAGTCTGATGTTACATTGATCAAAACCTCGGTTATCTGCTGACTTTTACGTTTAAAAGGATTTAATGTCCCAGCTGCCAAGAAGCTACTACCTGCTCCATTTGACAGTCCTGATCCTGCCTCTCCATTTTTAACTCCTTGTGTTCCCGTGTATTCAGACTCCATGGATTGCTTAGGGCCCTGCATGCATAGCTGCTGTCCTGCTCCCGGCCATTTTATTCATCCACAGTTGTTCTACTCTGCCAAATCCTTGTTTAACTTTTCAGGAGTGCCTGCTCAGTGGAGAGCAGCATCTGGCTGTATGTGTGCTATCTGCCTTTTCCCACTTCATCCCACAAAAAGGGAAAAGTCCTGGTCATCTGCAGTCACTGAGAGACATTTCAAGACAGAATGTTGTATTTTACCTAGCATATGCATTGTAGATAATCTGTGATTTTAAATTGGCTGTAACAATTAGGCTAGTTAGAAAATGATGTAAAAGTTCTCAGCTCAGAGTGGTTCAGATTCATTGCTGGAATAAAGAAATCCCACTCTTGAAGGATGTCAGTTTTTTTACTTTAAACACATTCTCTCCTCTCTAGGGCCATGTTGGTGGGAATGTTGTTTGACATGAGTGTCATAGAGTTATTGTTCCATCCTGTCTTTTCTGGAGCAGCTCTTCCTGGGGACAACTTATTTCAAAACAGGATGTCACAGTGGAATTATTCTAATCACTTTCTTTTAAATTAAGTTTTACTGATGTAGGTGCAGCGGAGTAGATCTGCCATGTAGGTGAAGCCTTGGTGTGTACTTGCAGCTCTTGCTCTTATAGGACTAAAATCTGTTTGGTTGGTTTTCTCAGTGATTTCCTAAGCTGTTCATACTCTTGATTCTTGCTTTTCAAAATTAAGAAGGCCTTGTTCTGGTTAGATCATCTTACTGAGTAGTGTGAAATGGGTACTATTCAGTGACCTCAACATTGTAGTCTTGACATTCTTATGTGTGATGACTTTTGCCTGGCTACAAAATAATTTTTCCCTCTCTCTCTCTCAAAAGAATAACATCAAGCTTTTGTCATTTGTTTTTGTTCTTCCTCTGTCTAGACAGGCTCTTTAGCTAAGTGGTGTGATTTTGTTTATCTCTAATTTCAACAGCAGAGTCACATTTCCCTCCTCCCTACCTCTTGTAAATAGGGTTTTGTTTACCACTGTCTGTTCTTTTGGTGACAAAAGCCACATACTGTCATTAGTTCACAAACGTTTAATTATGTTGCTAGAGCAGATGGAAAACCACCCTCGGGATCTAGGGAGCAGGTCAATAAACTCTGAAATCCTTCCATCTTTCTTTTATTTCGCATCCTCCATATCCACTTCAACAGCTCTTTAGCACCAGGTTGAACAAGTGTGCAGGGTATTTACACGTCCACGTGTGACTCTTCCCTTACTTTATTAAATGACCTTATGGCTGAGGAGCTCCCTTGTCACTTTAGTTTGATTTATCACAGCAGGACCTCCCTTGATGGGTGAACTCCCCACAGGACTTCAATAGTCTCTGGAGGTGAGTAGCAGGTGGCCTGAGCTTTGCCATGCGTGGCAGCTCTCACGGTGGTTTCTTCTGTCTGAAGAAACTCATCAGCCCAGCGTGCTGTTCTTTACTTATCTGCCTATTCAAATATACCTTAATGGATTTAATTCAGGCTTCCAGCCTGGCAGCCCTTTGCTATCTTTTAATCTTTGCCTTCACCTGGCAATCTGTTTACAGCCCTCAATACACCACAGGATGCTGTGTGGGCATTATGGGATTTTCCTTTGAAAAGTCTGAGCATTAAAACATAATATAAACAAACAAACAAAAATCTATACAGATTTAAATGTCATATTACAAATCAGCAAGCAGCAAGCCTTGATTTATATAGACAATTTACCCTTCTTTTCCCTCTATTCTTTTTAATTGTTTTTGTCATGCTGCTTCTCATTCATAGGTAGTATGTTGACTTCCAAGGTAGAAATAGCCTTGCATTAAATTACATTGGAATGTATTTTTATTAATCAACACAACAGATTATTATACAATGTATTTAACCAAATATATCTAATGATATATATGGTCGGAATTTCCTTTTCCTTTACATTTTATGTCAGATAGGAAATGGTGAATGTAGCATTGGTATTGATGCTTGAGCATGATTCATTTTTCTTGTCATCTTCATCAAGTTATACTTTGGTGAAAACTGGAATTTTATTAAAACACACAGGAAACTGCAATCTAAAGTAGCAATGCTGAAAAGTACATGAGGAAAAAGCAGGCTTATTGCAACATACTTTGCATAAACTTAGTTTATGAAGTGGTGAATCCATGAGCTTCCTCATCACTCACCTCTGGGCAGGGTGAGGTTTTAAACCTTGGGTTTTTTTGGAGTAGCAGGTGTGGAGAATCCCTTGCTGATATACAGGATTGTTAGGTTTATGGTTAGCTTGTCACAATGCAACCACTGTTGGTGTGACACACTTTGGTACAAAACTGGGGCAAGGTGGCCTGCAACGTGGGTGACTTCATTGTTTCCTGAAAGTACACATTATCTTAATGCTTATCTGTGCATTAACCCCATGTGTATAGAAGCTGAAGGGATTTAATCCATAGGTGGCACAGCACTAACTATAATTAAGGCAGCTCCCTGAGAGAGAGAGGGAGATGGAGAAACCATCTGGCACAATCTGGCTTGTTGCACTGAAGAGGAGAGCACCTGGCCTCATGAGCCATTGGATTTATCGGGCACCAGGTGTGCTTGTTACCAGTATGAAATATCAAACCACTCAGAGCTTGTAAAGCTTTCCCATTCCCAGGTACAACACTTATTAGTTTTACTGAACAGCTCCAGTGTCCTCGAGAGCCTCTGTGCTCCACAGGTGTCCTCACTGTACACAGTGACTCCTGTTGCAACAGTACTGAGGTGAGCCCTGGACAGAATTTAGAGTCCTTTCCTCAGGTTCTGCTTTCCCTGGAGCACAAAGATGAGTGGTTGCTTGTGCAGGAGTACAAAACACTCCAGGAGATCTTGCAGTCTAAACCATTGGTGAGTCCATTCAGCTGGGTTTGCTGCAGCCTTGGATTGAGACTAAATTTTTGTGAAGCAATCTCTGAAATCCTGTTTTTTAATCCAAATAGGTCAGAAAAGGAACACTAATTTTTCCTTTTTTTTTTTTTTTTCCAAACACTACCCAGTTTGACAGCTTTGAAGAAACTACTCATGGTTGATCTGCTGTATCCATGCTCTATCTGCAGAGAGTGCCGTGAGATTTCCAGAACAAGGCCTGTTCCAAGGCCTTGGTGACACTTCCTGGTTTATTGGCTTGATTTCCCTTAAAATTTCAGTGTCAAACATGCTGCTCGATCATTTATAAATTTATAGATTAAGGAGGTTTTTTAAGGACTTTTATAATGAGCAGTTTTGGGTTTTTTTTTCTGTTGGGCAAGAATTCCCCCTTCACACTTCTGGATTTACAGATGAAAAGAATTCAGTGTCCAAACTGTGAGGATTTCAAAGAGCTGGCAAGGTTTGAGTTACAATTTCCACGGTAGCAGGGACTTGGCTTCTTTGCAGAGAGAGCAGGCAAGCACAGGGGGCCACTAATGACAGAAGGATGATCCTGATGAGCCCAAGCAGGGGGTCAGGTGCCAAGGATGCAAGGGGCAAGGGGCTGGGGTGACTTGGTGTCAGGATGCAAAGTGGCTTAAGCAGGAAGATGTGAAGAGCTATGGCCATGGCAAACAGCCAGGACCAAGGGCAGTGAGGCCTTTTCCAGCAAGGAAGCTCTGGGAGAGCATGGCTTTAGTAGAGCATGACTGGAAATGGTGGGGAGCAGCAGCATTCAACTAGTTCCAAGTGCATGACTGCTGCTTGAGGCACACCACAGGCATGTGGATCCTCACTCTGTGCTTTCTGGCACCTCCACTTTAGGGAAGCAAAGTTGTCTAAATCTGTCCTTTCCTTAGTGTGTGATTACCTGTTGGACATATTATCACCACACTTTCTGATTTTCCCATTCTGGTCCCTCCCTGTCCACTCTTTCCTTCCTCTTTCTGTAGTATTTTATTTCTTCCCCCCATTCATCCTTTCTCATATTTCGTTTCCTGTGGTTCTTTTACTCTCTCTAAATCACTTTCTTTTCTTTCTGCTGAATCTTTCTCCTTTCAAATGCATGCAAAGGATATAAAGGTATTTCCTCACATCTCTTCCAGCTGGACTTGGCATGTTTGGCATTGCCTCATGAGTAGGAGTGCAGTCTAATCTGTGTAAAAAGGGAAAGTAATGTAGTCACTGCAAGCTGAGCAGCTTAGACACACAGGTGATCTGTGGATCAGTGGAGAACTTTCTTCCCTGTAACAGATGGCAAGAGGGACATGGCTTGTTTTTCCAAGATACTTTAAGTACAGTTATCATTAGAGTCTATTGGTGATTAGAGTTTTGTTGATATAAGCTGTGCTTGACTCTGCCTTTGAAACTCAGCTTATTTATTTTGGTGTCTAAATACGGAGTCAAAAATTCTGGTCAAGGCAGTTTGCTCAAGGTCGTAGTCCCGACTCAAGGACAGAAGGGGGAAGAGAGCCCAGATGTTTTCAGCTCTCCTTTCCTACTGATATTATGCAGTTTCATTTAAGCAGATGATTATATTTAGATTCACTGAAGTAGATGTTTATGTTTCAGGTTTATGATGTTTATGATTCAGGTTATATATTAGATAATGATAGAGTGAGTGATCAGGATTAATCTGGGAGAAGTTAAGAGCAGATCCTGTAAAGTGGCATGGTTTCTGGAATGTGATGAACTCCAGAATGGAAGAAAGGATCAGTGTTACATAGGAACACCTAGGCAAACTATTCCTGCCTTCACAACATGGTGCACTTTTTCTTCTGTACCCTGTCTGGGTCAGCTCCTGGGGCTGTACAGGCACTGCTAAGAGAGCAGCTGTTGCAGGCAGAGCCCTGACATGAGCAGACCTGAGGTTTAAGGCCCCAAATTGCCAACTGCTCTGGGCAACAGTGAGCCAGGGTGATTGTAATTCCTTTGCACTTTAGTTCCTGTGAAGATTAGAAGAGTTTCATACATCAATGTAAGAACTTGAACTTATTATTCAAATTATCATAGTGAGAGCATTTCTCAGTGGATATGAAATTGTGTTAAGGAACCAGTTCTCATCCACTTAGGAAACAAGACAACTGTGCCCTGTTCTTGCTGTGGTTTCCAGATCAGTTCCAAGGCAACCCAAGCAACAGTATATTTTCATGTCCTATTATGAATCACAGCATTTTCTCATTTAGGACAGCAAGTGTTCAACAGTTTACCAGCCTGGGGGCGTGGTGAAGACCAGAGGTAAGCTTTCCTACCACAAGGGACTGAAAACAAATCAAACAGTGAAGCCTTCAAAGAGTTTGAATAGCCAATTTTCCAAGTCTGCTTCACATAATGATTTTCAGATTCCTCCCATTGGATTTGCAGAAACTGAACTTCCTTGAGAACATTGTTTTCCTGTAGTCTGCTTCAGAGGTGTTCCTGCAGATCTGGTCAAAATGATCAAGTATTTCAAATTAATTCTCAGGTCATCTATGTCTCTGCTCAAATTGCAGTAATTATTCCTAGTTTTGCTGTCACAGGATAAAATATTCCTTGCTCTGTTTTAGAATCAAAGCAGAGAAAAGGGACTAAGCACTCAAGTTTTGCTCAATGAAAAATAGACTCTAAATCCCTTCTTGTACCTTTGAAAAATCTTCTCTATGTGTATGATTTGTCAAAAGACTCTGAATTCTGCTCTGGCAACTGCTGAAGCTAAGAGCCATGCTGCATAGATAAAATAAATTTTAGTCACCAGGTCTTTAGTTATTCAGCCTTGAAAGCTGACAGATGCCAGCTTCAAATGCATGGCATTTCCTGCAGAATCACATGTCAAAGCCAAAATTAAGGTTCAGAAATGCATTTGGTTGCTATGTGGAAATGTTGGCCATTCCTGGATTAATGGTTTTGAATAACCAAATGGTAAGGTAAGAAAAAGAAAAAAAAAAGAAAACCCCAAAAAAACTTAAGTTTGTGTTTCACGCTTCAAGTGACCTGACCAAGTGTGGCTAAATTCCCTTTTAAAATCAAACGACCATGATGCCTCTCCCATGGTGCTGCAGTATGAATGCTAAAAGGATTAAAACTAGTCAGGTCACAGAGCTTTATTTTTTGCTTTTTTCAGGGCCATGTTATATCTGAGACTTTATACTCCTTCTTTACATAGATATGAGTGCTTGGCAGGAAATTACATAATTTCCTGCACCATTAAGTGAGATAGCCTTTTCTGTTCTGTTTTGGAGTAAAATACACAAAAAATTGTGGGCTTTCACAGTTCTTTTCTTCTGAATTATTTTTAATTAAATAGTAATAACATTCAAAAACATTGGAAATCAATACCATGGAAAAATAAATATTTCAGTGAAAACAGCTTTGTAGTTACTTTGTAGTAACTGCTTGAGTTGGAGCAGTCTAACCACATACCCTCCTTTCTGAACATTGCAGCATTATTTGAAAACAAAAGAAAATTAGGGAGCTATTTTGATATTTGTTGCTGTGCAATTCTTAAAGGTGTGATAGACTACCCAATCTAGACAGAAGGGAAATGGAATTAAAAGGATAAATACTAAATCACCACTAATAGTAACTGGCTCACTAGATTTTAAAAATGAGTCAACGATCTGTAATTTTATTAACAGATCTAAAATCTTTTAAAATACATTTCAAATAATCTACAGGCCTTTAAGACCCTTCTCCAAAGAGACGTCAGCACTCTGAAGACAAAGAAAAGCTTCCTGCAAAAGTTCAGTGCAATGCTTAAACCCTCTTTCTGTTTAAAAAGAATGATCATCAAGCATCAGGATGAGGGGGTGTAATCTGATCCAGATCATAATTCCAAGATGGTTTTGTACCTTTTTGTACCAGCTTCCTGGAAGCCCCTCAGACATGTTCTCCCAGTATGAGCTCAGCTCACCCAGAGCTCAGACCAGCAGGCCTGGCATTGTTACTGGAGCCATTCAGAATTCTACCTCACCATCCTTTTAATCACAGCCCTAACGTGCTGTTAACATCGAGGACAAAAGCCACGTGCAAGTAATGATTTTTGAAACTGAATACATCGAAGTTCCATGGCCAGTGTAAAATCCACTGACATGCAATAGCCCCAGAGTCACTTCAGCAGCAGATGTTGCAGATGGAAAACAATCACGTGAATAGTTTAGCTCATTTCCCTGTTGTTGCAGGTATCTTTTTGCCAATCAGTAGATTTGCTAAGGCACTGCCCAAGCTAATTTTGAATATCTCAGTGAGGACTAGCAGAAGCCTTTGGGCAGCTATCTGATGTACCAGATTAGAGAAGTCTAAACTATCAATTCTGTCTTGTCATCTGTGTGTGTGTTATCATTTAATTTTGCTTTCTACAATCTTGCATTGGGTTTTGTAATTTTCTGTGCAAGTAACAGCCCTTTTTAGAGTTTTTTTTTGCACTCCACTAACAAATTACTGTTTTGCACAACAGCTCATCATTTTTAGCAGAAGATGTTGCTTTTTAGGTCTCGCTCATCTTGGCCTTTCATCTCTATTTTTGGCCTGCAGAAAAAAATATTTTCCAGCAAATTTAGTGATGCAAATTATACAACTTGCATTAACACATACTTCATAATCTTTCTGCCTTTATAACTTCTCCTGGTAATAGAAATAAATTACAGCTGCTAGATTATGGTGTTATTCTTTCTCTATCTGAGTTGGGGAAAAGTGATTCATTTTCTCTCTTTCTTAGCAAAAGAGGACAGTCTGTTCAGTGAAGCAAAACGTATTAGAGCTAAAATTAACTGGAGGAAATACAATCCATAATTAAGCCAGGTTACTCAGTGCCACAGATGCAGTATGAATAGTATTCCAACTGTATCAGCATGAGAGGAAAATGGGGACATCACTCAGTTTTTGGAATGTCAAATGCCACAGAAACTTGGCACAGTATCAGTAAGGGGTATGGGACACTGAATCCACATATTAAGGCAGAAGAAACATACTTTTAAAAAAAGCTGATAAACTTCTGCAGTATAAATACATTTGCAAGGAAAAAGCAGCATTTTACCTATGCCAATAAACGAGCTCTGAGTAGAAATTAAGGGGTGCTCCTACAGTTTTCAGCTATTTCTCAGTAATTAGGACATTCCTTAATGAAGTGGACTGTGGTGTAAAGCAAGCAATTCAGGGCTGTATGCTTATTTATGCATTAGCTAAATGTCAGTGTTTGTGCCAGCAGCCTATGCTGCAGCCATCAGAGTGGTGACGAGTCCTGCTGCCTCAGCTACAAACAAGGCACAGACTGGGGTGGTGGGGAGGAGACTGCTGAAGGCATAGAAAATGCTGTATTTAAACAGTTGTGTTTGCTTTTCTGTTAAAAAAAAAAAAAAATCTTGAAGATCTCCTTTCTGCCAGAACACTGGCACTTTGCAAACGCTGCCAACACAAACCCCTGCAAGCGAGCCAGCTGACATCAGCTGACCAAGGACATGGGGGAACTTTGGACATTTTATCCATTCCTCCTCAGACAGACAGCCTTTTGTCCTGGCCATCCGACCAAAACAAGCTCATGAGTAAGAGCAGAAGCTGCCTATAGAAGACGTGCTTATGTCAGTGAGATACACAGCACCAGAAGAGAAGAACCCAAGAGGATGTGATCTTTCAGATATTTCCATTGGAGATGGATAGTTCAGTCTGGCCTATACTGGTGATCAGGAAAAACAGTCTCATGCACTTGCCTAGATTAAACGAGCTGGAAAATTTCTGTTCAGCTCAAGCAGGTGATTGTTTGGACCACAAAAGTTGCTACTGTAACTGGCTTCTCGACAGAAGAGTAAACACTAAGGACTAAGGATGAGGTTGCAGCATCTTTTGGAATGAGATCTGTGAGCAGCCAGGATTCATCTCAGACATGGGACATGAAGTCCTGTTTCCCAGAGTCAAGCTTTCCAGAACTCACAACACAGATCTAAAGTTCTTTTTCTGACTTTATACCCAGTGGAAGGGGGAAGGTAATGCATGAGAGGCAGCTGAGTTAGGTGATACCCAATTGAGCACAAAGCCTTTTGGCACAAAAATTTAAAAGGCCGAATTTTTGCAACAAATCACAACTAGCAGAAAGACCAGCACAACTGCATTGAGTGGCTCTGCTGTTTTCAGTCTATCCCTGGGAGACACCCAGATCCCTTGGGTTATCAGGTCTTACCTTCTGGAAACTTTTCCATGCCAGATACTTGCTGAGCAAGCTGAGGCCATGGGGAGAAAACTCCAGGAAGTACTGACCCCACAGAAGTCCTGGGTCCTGGTGTACAGACCCCACAGAAGACAGAAGTTCTGTGTTTGTGCTCTGAGCAAGATATTCATGCTCTCCTATGAAGACTGAGAGAGGTGAGTCCATTCAGCCTAGAGAAGGGAAAGGCTCTGGAGACACCTTAGAGCACCTTCCAGTATCTAAATGGGGCTTACAAGGGAGCTGGAGAAGAATGTTTTACAAGGGCGTGTAGTGACAGGGCAAGGAGGAATGGCTTCAAAGTGACAGAAGAGAGGTTTAGTTTAGATTCTAAGAGAAAATCCTTTACTATGAGGATGGTGAGGCACTGGAACATGTTGCCAGAGAAGTTGTGGCTGCCCCATCCCCAGAAGTGTTCAAGACCAGGTTGAGCAGGGCTTTGAGCAAGGTTTGGTGAGCTCCACACTCTGTCTAGACCTGTTTGACTCAGGGCCAGTCCCTGCAGAGGAATAGGGGCCCCACCACCAGCACAGGCCATGACAGCTGAGAAAGAAGCCAAAGATTCTTGTGAAATCCCCCTTTAAGGTGTGCAGCCTGGGTTTGCTGATGGGAGTATTCAGTTTGGAGCACTGTTGGGTGGCTGGGGGGTGCATTGGTGAGGCAGTGTGAGAGAAGCATGCCCTCATGCATAGTCTGCAGTTTATTTCCAATTTTGAAGCCTCTAAACATGACCAGCCTCTTCTGCCTTGTTTTGTGAGCTGTGTAAAACTTGGTGTGCTTGAGGCTGAAAAAGAAAGTGAAACAGAACTTCTAGTTGAATTATTTTTTTAACTTGGCATATTTATACCTGCATCTTAATCTCTCCTATTTCTGCTTCTACACTCCTAGATTCAGAAGGCCCTGACTTTAGGGAAAAACAGACCAAAATCAACACAGAGTTGTGCTCCCATCTCTGTACGGCACACAGAAATTGTTGCCTTTCACATCACTCAAGGGCTGTTTTAATATGGGCCCAGCTGTGATACAAAAGGGTTATGTCCATGGCAATAGAAATCTTCAAAAGTTTAATATTCAGACTCTCAATACTGCAAGTACATTTCAAACATTCTTGTTTCCCAGGATAATAGCTACATAATTAGGGTAAGCCTTTCACACTTTCTCTTTGATCCCACCGGATTGATTTAACAAAATTCATTGCATGGATGTGCCCAGCAAACGACTTACAGAAGTGCTTGTAACAAAATTAAAAGCTTAAATATAGAGATTCTCTCTCCACTAAGTACTGGCTTTTATTAAAACTGGGAGTTGCTCATACTTCTCCCCTTGCAGCCTCTTTGAATCCTCTGTTTGACGTTTCAGAAGTGCCATGCAGGTTCTAATACACATTACACAGAAAGAGCTATTATAAAATTCCTGACTTTTTCTTGTTTGCACGACAAAGGGGGAATGGCAAATCCTCCAGTTGGACCAGATAATCACTCTCCTGTGAAAAGCCTGCAATACACATCCTCTGTTTTCTTCTCAGCGGAGCTTCAAGTGTGTTTGGTCAATAATTTTATTTTGGGTGTGAAGCCCATAAATCACCTTCCAATACACATTGGACAGTGGAGAGTCCTGGTGGATTTGGCATCAGTCACAGGAGAAATCACATCTGGTCACAGGAAAGCTGGGTGCTGCTGGAGCAATCAGACATTTTCATTTCATGGTCTTTTGAAGAACACTCACTGCAGAGTAGGACCACTCTCTGGAGCAAAGACTGAATAAATAATTATGAGATCATGTCTTCTGACGTAAGAGAGAAATCATTAAAAATCCACAGACTGCAGTTTTATCCTGGTGGTTATATAAACCTAACAAATTCCCTGCTGGAACTGAGCTGGCCAGCACTTAGAGAGCCCATCTGCAGAAAACTGTCAGTCATCTGAACACTGCACAGGTGGTTTCCAAGCCTCTGACACAGCTCATTGTGTGACCAGTTCTTTTGCCCCAGCCTCTGGGAATCAGTAGTCTCTGGGAATCTGTCTTTCCACTTGGCTGGAGAGACAATCCTGAGGGAAGAGCTTCCTGTATGGAGCTTTCCTAAAGGGCTGAGGGGTCACAAAGATTTCAGGAAAAACTTTCCCTCTTATTCGCAAGCACAGGAGAATTTGACATGAGCTGAACTTCAACAAATGAAGTGGGTATTTTTCACTGCTGTTTGTGTTTTGGGAATGGATGTNGAAGCTCCATAAATGAAGCTTTCCTAAAGGGCTGAGGGGGTCACAAAGATTTCAGGAAAAACTTGCCCTCTTATTCGCAAGCACAGAAGTATTTGACATGAGCTGAACTTCAACATATGAAGTGGGTATTTTTCACTGCTGTTTGTGTTTTGGGAATGGATGTATCTTGAATTAGTATACAAATGCATGACTAAAATTTGTCTCTGGAAAAAGATGCTACGCAAAGGGCAGGATTAAAGAATGAGCTGCCTTGGGCCTTGCACAGGCTATTACTTTGTTGTCTGTTCCATTTTTGTCTTAAAACTCAATTTAGCTAAATAAGATGCCCTTTTAACATCTAACAGAGGCTTTATCATGTTTAAGAAGATAAGTTTCTTAAAGGTTGTAAAGACAAAGTGAGCAGTAACAGAAGTGTTGAGTGGGGCTCTTTCAGACGGCTTTATTGCCTTCCCCTGAGCACAAAACAGGCTGCCTCCCGCAGCTGACACTTGTTTTAGTGAGGGATGAGCCACAACGGGGTGATTTTGTACAAGTTCATTGCATCACATCCTCCAGCCAGACTGTCCTCAGGGCACACCATTCAGCCTGGGCATTGGGTGAAATTGGACCAATTTTAAATCATTTACAGAGGCATATAGAATCTTTTTCAGCCTTTGATGCTGAAAACATTTGGATGTAGGCTCAGGCTGCTGGAGAGGATGAGAATCTACCCCAAGTGCCATGCTCCTTTGTGCTTTTGTCAATCACATTTTATTTCTTCAATTCTCCTGGGATTGGTGCCAAAAATAGATTTCCACATCTTATGCCAGCAAAGGCCAGGGGAGGAAAGGATGTAAGTTTACAGTTTAAATGTCACAAGGTAAAGCCTCCTCACTCCAGCCTTCAGATCAGCTTCACTTTCCAGAGCCAGCGCTCTATTGCTGCTGTCAACTGCATTCAAAACACTGATATTCTTCATCCATGTCGGGGAATGGTGCTGTGGTTTCGCATGTTCACTGAGAAGTGATCTGCCATTACTTAAAGCCTTCTTCTTCTAAGCATGAGTATTACAAAACCCACAAGAATCCATAAACAGTGATGGACGTTTTTCTGAAATGTCACACCTGTACATCTTCCAACTTCTGTGATTCAGAAGCAGCATAAAAGGCCATAAATCATTCAACTGCTGTGATTCACTGCCCTGATTCATACACTTGATATAAATATTCAGAGATCAAAGTGGAATCTAACCCCCCCCAAAAAGAAATTAAATGATTTTTCAATGCTTGCCATAAAAATGAACTTCCAGCTAAAGCTAAAAGCTTCTCCTGATTGATATTGGCTGTTTTAGGTAGCAAGTTCTCTGCAGTGAAGATTGATGCTGCCTTTAAGAATCATATGGCATAGTACATAAAGCAATGTACTCTGCAGTTGTGCTTCCTCCCTAGCAAGGCTGAACAGGAGACATTGATTGCTCAGGGGGCTTCTGGGCAAATATTTACAGGGAATTAAAAAAAAATTAAATCGAAATTTCTTACCCGTGAAAGAATCTGGGAGCTCCCTAAACCATCTTGTATTAACTTTGCAGTGGATGAAGGTGTTAAACTGGCATGTGTCTACCAACAGGGGAGTGATCCTTTTAAGTCCTTTGCTTCATCCCCACTTGTGAAATTTGTTGTGCCAGTGGGACAAGGCTGGCTATAAAACCCCAGCACCGGGGACCTCCACCCAGCTCGGGCAGCCTGCCAGCACATCTCTGCCGAGAGCAGCCCCAGGGAGATCCCCCCCTTCTTCTCTGCCAGGCAGGGAACTGCTTCGCTGACGGAGGAGGATGGACCTGAGGCGTGCCTGGATGCTCTGCGTGCTCTGCCTCGCCCTCACGGTCCAAGCGTTTACTCAGGGAGCCTTACCACTCAAGGAGGTGGTGCTGAAGCGGCTGGGGCTGTCCGAGGTCCCTAAACTGGATAAGAAAGACTTGGTGGATCTGGTTATCCCAGACCACGTCAAGAACAAGTACATGTCCATGCTGAAGCGCCAGAGGGTGAAGCGCCGAGCTCTGCCGAGCCTGGCTGGCATCCTCAGGGGGATCCCGGGACACACAGGTAACGTTTCTGCTGCCGGGAGCATCCCAAGCTCCCTGCTGCAGCCAGCGGGATCTGCCAGGGCTCTCCCGGCCGGCCGCCGGATGGGCAGAGGCAAACCCCGAGGGGAAAGGGGAATGAGGGTCGGGTTTGGCTCCAAAGCTCAGCTGGGCAGAGGAGATGCATGCAACAGCATCGTAAAGATTAACAAGCACTCTTTGCACCTGGAGAGGGCGTCCCACAATCCTTCCGAAGGACAGGATGCTGCCGGAGCTTGATCGAAGCCTTGGTGCCCTGGGAACAGTCTGGGCAGGTGGGGGAAAAAAGTGTAGGCCATGTATGTTTTGGAGGAAATCTACAGCAAGTCCTCTAATAGGAATCACACCTCTTGGAGGATGTTTCACTCTCTCTCTTTTTTTGTTTGGGTTTGTTTTTCACAGGAAAAATTATCGAGGAGGAGGAAAATAGCTGTACAGATACAATAGCGGCTGCACAAGGGCACTTAGGGCTTATTGTGCTTTCAAAGAAAACACACACACACCCTGCGTAGCAAATGAAAATATTTTTTCCTTCCAAGTGGTGCAGTTTCCTGCTTTCATGCCCAGCACGGGCACAGTCTGGTTTTGAGGTCTGCTCAATTTGGGGTCATATTAGGTCAGAGATTTAGTTCTTCCCGGCTGCAGAGACTCAGACATAGGAGAATAATTAGGGCATTTGCAAGACATTGATTCAAGCATGCATTAGAATAGGTGTGTTTAGTGGCTGTCTCTGCCACAAGGGCTCACTGGGAGCATGGAAGGAGTCTGATGTGATGATAATTGTGCATGAAATGTGGTGGCTTTGCTCAGCATGATGGCAGTGACAGGCCACCTTTTTTGTCCCCAACTGCACAGGTATGACGGGAGAAGTCCTCTACTCCGACACAGCCACGCGCCAGAAGCTGATGTTTGACATGGAGGGCAGAATACCCAAAAACAGCGAAGTCACAATGGCTGAACTGAAACTCTTCAAAAAGCCCCTAGACAGAGCAAACCTGCCTGCCAAACAGTCCCACAGGCCCGTCTCCAATGCCAGAGTCAGCGTGTACTGGGTGCAGCAGCAGCACGATGGTACCAACAGGACCTCCCTGATAGATTCCAGGTAAGAAAGGGGCCTCTGCTGGAGTTACAGGGTTTAGGTCCTCTGGGGTGCATTTGGGTATCATGGGGAGGTGCCTCAGCTCAGTCTGATGGGGTTTACACCTGCACAACCAGGTTATATGGCCACTAAACACAGAATGAGCTTGTAAGAGCCGATATTATGCTAAGATGGCAATATGTGATGATTCTTTGAAATAATCTATGAAACGATGCCATGTACTGCTATGTCTTCCCCTCTAAAATCACCCACCTCGTTCAATTTGCTGTCACTAACTCAAGTGGGTCACTAGCTGCTGATGTTCTTTCCACTGGTCATTTCATTAGCTGGATTAAATAACTAAATTATGCAAAAAGCATCTGATTCTGTGGTGAGCTCTGTGGAAGTTTTGCAACACTTGAAGGCAGGACTAAACCAGACTAGAAACTTATGGCCCTCTGCAGCTCAGACAGGAGCAGGTGGGAGCCTGGTACTTAGGAGGCTGTTGTCACTGATACTGAGGCTGCACATGATCCTGCACCACCTAATTTTTTGTATGAGCATGCAGACAGGGTTTTTTCTGGCCCTTCAGTGTCTGTTTGATCTGCACGCTGCTTTTTGAGGTGGCAATTAACTGCTGCGTGTGCTCACCCAGAGCAAAAATGATCATCTAATCAAGGCATGTGACGATCTACAGGAAGTAAATGATTCTGCTGCTATAACAGCGCTTGGAGCTCGGGATTTATCTGATGGGCTTTTCTAATGCCTAGCCTTTGTCATACAGGCTGGTTTCTATTCGTGAGTCAGGCTGGAAGAGCTTTGATGTGACTCAGGCCGTGCATTACTGGCTCCGAGACAAGAGGCAGGAGCCGATGTTCCTGGAGGTGTGGATCGAAGGGGAAAGGGTGGGCAGCTATGCCTCGGAAATGGCCAAAGCTGTGCGCTTCACCTCGCAGGACCCCAAGGATAAAGCCCTAGGCAAGCCTGAGCTGGTGCTTTACACCCTCAACTTGGATGACTATGGGTATGTATGAAACCTAAATCTGTACTGTCTCTGGTGTAATTTTGTCCCTGAATTATTGAGGGGGCAGGACAAACCCAGGGTGGGCAAACCCGGGGTAGACAACTCTTACTCTTGCAAATGTTTCCCAGCTGTGAATGGAGTAGGTAGAAAGCCACCGCTGAATCTCACCTCTCCTCTCCCCGTATCTGTTGTCTGAATACTCAAACAAAACCTGAGCACGGCTCAGGTGTCATGTCTCAGAGCCCGCCTGTGCTATTAGCAGCAGGGATTTCTCCCCTTCCCAGTTTCCAGTTACAGCGCCCATTCCTGTTTCTCCCTTGGTGTCCAGGAGCCCTGGGGACTGCAGGGAGGAGGCGGCGATGGGGAAATCCACCTGCTGCCGGCAGAAGCACTACATCAGCTTCCGCGAGCTGCCGTGGGCGCAGCACTGGATCCTGGAGCCGGCGGGTTTCCAGGCGTACCGCTGCTCCGGGAGCTGCCTGCAGCCGCCCCGCGCCCTGCGCCGCCCCGGCTCCGGGCCGCGCTCCTGCGCCGTGGCCGGCAGCTCCGCGCTGCCCATCATCTACCTCGCCAAGAGGGGCAACCGCACCGAGATCCAGGCGGCCGAGTTCCCCGGCATGATCGTGGAGAGGTGCAGCTGCGGCTCGGACGGCGTGGCGCTGGTGTGACGGGTGGGTGGCCATGGGTGTCACCCATTCCCCGCAGCCCTGCCGAGAGCCACCCCGGCCCCCAGCCCCGGGGCCAGCGATGAAGGTCCTGGGGGGTTCCTGTCTGCAAGGGTGAGCTGCGCAGGGGCCCTGCTGCCCTGCAGAGAGTGCACTTAGAGGCACTGTCCGCGTAGATGGGCTCAGAGTGTGCATTTCGCGTGAGGAGCACCTAAGGAGCCTGGTGCTTCTCGGAGCCCCCTTGATGCCAACTAAATGTCACTGAATTTATTTCAGCCCCCACCCTGGAGTATTGCAAACAGCTCCAGGCCAAAGAATAGTGCCCATCACCAGGGGAAGAACAAATGTGTGGGCTCAGCTTTTCATTCTTAGGCTGCTGGGTTTGGCCCTTGTCTGTGCAAGCTGTGTTTTTGGTGAGCTGGAGAGTGGAAGCACTTACATGTACATAATCTGCACACACACACATGCAGACACGTACAGAGTGTATGAATAAATGTGCGTATTGTCTACATACTGGATATCTACATATATATATATATATGTACATAAAATATTACCTAGAGCTCAAAGGAGCATATTTATGTGCATATGTATTGCATGTACATATACATATCTACATATACATAAAATACTATCTGAAACTCAAAGGCTTATATTTTCGGCCCCTGCACCACAGGCTTAAGACAGTTTTAGGCAGAATTTAGAGTCCTGGAATCAACAGTAACATTAGGACTTAGGTTTGCTTGCATGAGTAACAGCTTGTTTTTCTGATTCTGTATTACAGTTATTTCAATTTAGGGATATTTTTCAAGTTATGTGTGCTTTCAAAATCAAGGGAAGAATAAAATACAAGTGTTGAAGTAGCCATGTGTTTGCTTATATTTATTCTCAGACCTGAAAGTGGGGGGGGAAAAGATCTGTCATATTTCTGTGAGTATCCAGGGCCGAGCTCCTATAAACATACACGGAGTAACAGCTCTTCTGAGCTACCTGTGTGATCCCACCTTCTCCTGGTGAAGCTTATCTGCTTCCCCAGGGACTGGGCTGAATCAGCAGGCAGAGCAGAGCCTACACTGCCAGAGCTTCATCCTGAGCTGCTGCGGAGTTCAAGCCAACACTTTCTTAGAAATCCTAGAATCTTATCTGCCAGCAGGAGGTGATGCTCTCCTCGTGAGCCGCAGCGATGACAGAACCTGCAGGGGTCGGTCAGCTGAAGCTGTAGCGCAAGAAGGGATGAGCTGCTTCCCATCCCCTTCCTGCCCAGGTGAAGCATTTTAACCCTGACCCTTCCTGTTGGACATCTAACCAACACATATCCTGGAGAAACGCTATGCTGATGTGGTTTAATCCCTTTGTGAACTGTTCTGAACTGCTGGCCAGGGTGTCACCCGTGCTAATGATTTCCACCTTCGTGTCAGTCTCCTCTCCTCAGTTCATAACCCACTGAGATGGCAGTGGCTCTGGGGATGAAGCATTTGCTGCTGACCAGCTCTGTTGGACAGTGTGATGCGGTCCCTGAGGCTCTGGTTGAACCTGCTGCTGGTGCAAGGACTCTGAAGTGTATTTGTCTGGCTAGACAGGGTGGCCATAGACCAGGGGAAAAGAGGGACCTGTTGGACTCTGCGGTGGCTCTGTGTCATCCATCAGGAAGATGTGAGTGTTCCTGCAGCTCTGCAGGACCCCAGGTCTGAGGTCACCCAGGCATCTCTGCCATCACCCCATGGGTATGCTGGCGCCTCTCCGTTGTGTAAACATCTGTGGCAAAAGAGCTTTAAGGGGAGGAAAAAAAGCAAAAGCACAGACTCACCATTCACCAGCGCTGGGCTACCGCACCACGGGTCGCTGGAGTCAGAATTGGATGAGCCGGCACGATCTCTGGCTGTTCCCTTCTCATGACTATGCAGCATCTATCTTAACGGCATTGGCATTTAGCCCCGGGTCCTCTCCACCCGGCTCGGGGCAGGGCATAGCCTGAAGGCCAGGAGCTCAGCTATCACCACGAAGAACAAAGCTGATGATCTAGCCACGCACTGAGCCTGGGGAAGAAAGTGTTTGAGCTGCTTGCTGCCTGAGAATGAAGAGCTTTAACCCTGGCTTCTCTCCAGCGCTTGGACTTCAGACATCTTTCATCCTCCATCCCAGGAGAAATTCCATGCAGTGCAATTTGGGGCAGGCTGTCATGGGAAATGGGGAGCAGAGCATCACAGGAGCAGCGGGGCGGACGAGGCTCCTCCCTTGCGTCAGGATCCTGTGCTATGTCCGGCGCCCCTTGCTTTGCGTGTGACTGCCTTTGCTCGGTGTGCTGTGGACAGGAGGTACACAGAAGCCAGCAGAGGGTCTGTGTGCATGTGTGTGACACCCGGAGGGTGGGCAGGGGGAGGCGGTGGCCAAGGAGACCTGGTGTTACTGTGGGGAGAACGGTGGTATTGCAGGGTGCAAATCCATGAGCTGTAAAGCCCTGCCTGCCCTGCTGCCTGCACGGACACTTGGATTTGTTGCTAGGGCAGCTGCATGGGTGCCACAGCATCTCTGCTGGGGCTGGTTTTGAGCTTACATTTGGATGGAAGCTCCCCCCTTTTGGGTAGAGAGGATACTACTCCTCTAAACTCCAGACGGCTTTGCAGTGAAAATGTTGGAGGCTGGGCTGATGTGGAGAAGGTTCGAGAGACTTGACACTGCAAACTCTTGGGCAGAAGGTTGTGGATTAAATACTGCCACACCCGGGGCTTTTTCAGACATCAGCCCATGCTACAGGTAATCATCTCCCAGCCTGTCATCTTCCATCCAGGCTGCATTTGCTGTGACACCTTCTGTGCGCTGCTTACATGGGTACAACTTGCAATGCACACAAAGCCTGCCAAGCTGTCATGTTCTCCTTTCCATCTGAGCAGCTCCACAATCTCCAAGGAACATCTCATATACCTGGCAGCAGCGTGCTTCAGCATTGTCATTGGTGCTGTGTTGTAATAAAATAAAAAAGGAGAGCAGTGCAGGGGCGTAAGGAACCACATATAGCCAGAAACGATATTTTAAATGGAAAGGTTGTTTAAGGCAAAACCAGCATTAAACCATCAGGCATCCCCGGGCACTGCTGAAAGCACAGAGCACCCAGGTACTGCTCAAGGAGCAGGAGGTGTGTGCTCTTCACCTGGAGGACTTCAACAGCCCTGTCAGTCCCACTCTCCAGCTTGGGTTCTTGTGTGAGCGTCGCGTGGCAGCGCCTGAGCTAAATCTTATCAGAAGCATGAGCTCATTGTGAGTGTGAGCTCTGGCTGGCCCTCATGGCACTGCTCACAGGGTGACCTTTAGGGGCCTGCAGTGGTTAATGGAGCTGGACACGGGATCTGAAGCTGTTCCTATCTGTCTCAGGAAAGCTTTCCTTAAGAGAGAGGCCTGGGCATGCCAGTAGCACTTTCTCTCTTCATTATCTGTACCTGTTATCTCCATTCTAGGAGAGAGAACAAAAGTTTCAAGCCACATTAAATGCTGCTGCTAGCTGGACTACATTGCCCTGTGTGATCTTTCCATGATTTCATTTAAACCAAGGCTGCTCTCCCATTTTCTTTGAAAATCTGTGAAAAGTTGCAGCTTTTCCCAGCTGGTGAGACCTTATTTCCTCTCCCTCTCTTGTTTTTTCCCTTTTGCACTTCACAGACTCCTACCAAGGGTGTCTGACACTTTGCCTTTCAGGGCAGCCTTCTAATTGCCAGTGTAAGTGGAAAGGCAGAGGCTCAATCCACATCCCAGCAAAGGTGATAATCGAGGAGCTCCTCTGGCTTTGGCTGGCAATAGCTGGAGTCTGGGAAAGGGGAATCCAGGGCAAACGGGGGTGGGGAGGTGGCAGGAGTATGACAGAGAACCTGCAGGGCTTTGGTGTTTTTAGAGGACTTGGGCTTCTCTGTCCACTCCTGGAGCAAGTGTAGGAGAGCAATGTGAACAACATCAGCATGTTTCAGAATAAAACAGAATTAAAAGCTCATCATGACTGCTGTCTCTGGCCTGTGCTCTGGAGATGCTTGGGCACTCAAGAGCTGCTGGGGTGCCTTGGTTTCCTGTGGTAAAACCAGCAGGTGCAGAATGGCCAAGAAAGGGTTTTTAACCATGGCAGAAGATAATAGATTATCCACAGATGCTGGGCACTGGAAAGTTGTGTAAACAATCCACAGCTCTCAGCATTCTTTTTTTTTAGTAACTGTTAAATCAGGGTGGGTTTTTGTTCGTTTGGATTTTTTTCCCAAGCTATTTACTGATTTTGTTTTAAAGCTTCTCCTAAAGTTTATTTATGATTTTCTTGTTTACATTTTTACTTCTGATTTTCTCAGTTATGACAAACCTGCCTCTTTGGGAGCCTGGGATGCCTGTGTCCCCTCTGAAAGTCTCTTTGCTGAAAATGAATGCATTCAGTTTTTAATGGTTACTTCCCAGGTGACTGCCAGCTTCCCGCCAGTGGTCAGCAGCCCTGTGGCCCTTGGGAGGCACCAGGTAGTTACTGGATACTGGGTACAACATCACACCAGCTATAAGGTTCCTTCTACGAGCACCAGACCTCAGAGAATTGTTTAGGTTGGAAAAAACCTCCAGGATCGAGCCCAGCCCTTAAGTCAGCACTGCCAAGCCCACCACTGAACCACGGCCCACGGTACCTCCAGGGATGGTGATTCAATCACCTCCCTGGGCAGCCCGTTCACGTTTTCACTGTGTAATCTCCCCAGCAGATGTTTCACAAGCTGGCTGGCTCCTTATAAACACTCCTCTTCTTTCCACACAGCCCAGACAGGTCTTTCAGGAGCTCCTTGCTCCTTTCTGCCCTGCAAGTTTTGTGCAAATTCCTGCTTCCTTGTGCCTGGTTAGAGGCGCCCAGCGAAGGCCGCAGGGGGAAGCAGGACAGGCAGCTCGTGCATTCCGGCCACCGGGACGCTTCCCAAAGCATGCACAGCTGCTGGATCTTAACCCAGACTGACTACCCTGCATCAGCCCAGCCTCTAGCTGAGCTGGAAAGCAGTGGGGCCTGTCCAGCCCCTCCTCTACAGCTGGGTGAGGTCAGAGTTGTCCCCTCCCTCCAGGTGTCATTAAGCATGTTAATCTGCAAAGCCACCCTAATTGCTCAGCTATAACCAAAGCCAAGCCAGCTGAGGTGGCCATGCTACCAAGGGGTGCGGGCATTACCATTTCCAGTTAAATGTCTCGGAGAAAGCTTTAGGATTTTAAAATAGCATCTTCCCGAGAACAGGCACCGCTACAAACAAACCTTTCAAATGCCAGCATTCTCCAGAAAGCAAAACGCTGGATGAGTGGCGGGGGGTCAGAGGGATTGATCGTGACTGTTTCAGGAACAGGCAGAATGGTGTCAGGGCGACCCGGAGTCCCCGCTCCTCGGGTCAGGCGCCCGGCGCCGAGGGAAGCGGCCGCATCGTCCGCGTCAGCCCAGTGCCACCTAGAGCAGCGGGAGCAGCAGCTGCAGCGCTCGGCAAAGCGCCGGGAGCCACTCCAGCACACCCCGGCAAAAGGCGTGTTTACAGGAGCGGATTTTGAGGAACGTGTTTATGAGGACCGCGCAGGTGAGGACGATGGAATGGAGCCTTCTGTTGTTGTGTCTGCCGGGGGTGATGTTTCTAAGCTCCACCAGTTCCTTCCCTCTATGACCTGTCCTGTTCCCTGCCGTTTTGTGTATTAGATGTACTTATCGTTCTTTCCAGGGGAGAGACGGATTGCTACGAAGTGAGGAAGTGCTTGTGCCAGTGTTTTCACTCATTTTTTTTCAGTCAGTAACTCTGAAGTGCCAGTGAAACACGAGGCAGTGCTTAGGTGTTTGAAATGAATGCATTTAAAATGATACTTCAGAAGTGGGACTTCTGTAAGCCTCACCACTTGCTTTTTGGGGAAGCGATTCTGTGGGAGAATGAACCTTTTCTCTGGGAAGATATTCACAGTTTTGGTGCATTTACAACCAGAAACGTCTTTGAAATCTAAGGCTACATAAATACTCAGGAAAAGACAGACACAGGCTGCAAACTGCATTATCCTCTGGCCCAGGACTAGAAAGATCACCTCTGTTCTGAGGCCATTCTCTCCCACAGAAATAGCCCATATAACACTGGAACTGGTTCAGTTTACATATATGTATATACACATAATTTGTTTTCAGCTTTCAACTTTCAAGTTCTTGTCTAAATTCTTAAAAAGCTTCAAACACTTCACCTACTTATTTCTCTTCTGTTGAAGGATCAGTCCAAGTCCTGTTGTTATCCAGCTGTTTTCAAAACGACACCCTTTGAGCACATGGAAGTCCCGAATTGCCAGTGAGCACCCCTCTGGCTCTCCTGACACGGTAATGCTTTAGGCTAATCCTTGATGTGGGAAGATCCTAGAGCAAGTGCTTGTTCCTTTTTAACTCAGCAAGGAGCTAAGCATTTGGGAATCCAAATAAACTTGCCAAAATGTGGAGCTGGTTCAAGGTACAGATGCAGGGCATTTCTTTTCATTCTGGCACTACTGAAGATGCAGTTGGTCAATAGTGCTTGGTGCTACTGGTTGTTCAAAATATTTTAGTCCTTCTTCACCCACCAGTGTTTTTAGGTAATCCTGCTTCTGTTGTGCTGGCACAAATTTGTTAAAACCACATCAGGGAACTGATTTGGTGTAACAAGGAACCCACAACACTGAAGGCAAGTAGGTGACACACAGGGTGGGTTTGAAAGTGACTGCATCAGTACAACTGAAGCAAGAGAGCAACTGCAGTGAGGGGAAATAACTTGGGTAGGAGTTGTTGCCAAAGCACATCATTAAAATGGTCAATTCAATTTTGTCCCACACTCCCCTTCCCATACTAGAAAGGAGCTTGAGTGTGCTCAAAGAGCTAAGGCTCCCTTGTCCCACAGTCCCTGCCTTTTAGAGAGCTGGTGACATCAAAGCTGGTGACATCCCAGGCAGGGACTGCCAGCATCTAACATCCCCACCTGATGGATTTAAACCAGCAAAATTTCAGCATGCTAAGGTGACCTCCCAAGCACCTCCATCCCAGTTTCCTAATGAAACATTCAGCAAACACACCCATTTCCTTTCCACACAGAGTCCACTTGTCCTGTCACAACTTCCATGAGATGTGATTTGCACAGCCTCAATGTTTCTCTTCTCCCTCCAATACACTGTGGAAGAGATCCCTGAGCACTGTGTCTATGATGATATCCTTCCCACCTGTCCATCCTTCCCATAACTCCTTGGATGCTAACGAAGCTTGTGGATGCGAGTTCAGAAGCTGGGGATACTCAGTTGAAAGGATACCAAGGGCTTTTATTTAATGACATCAAATACACATGCAAAAAAGGTAAATATTCACAAATCTAACCAGAGGTTTTCCCTTTAGGAGGCTTTGCAAATAGTGATGGCTTGATCTGGTCTCTAGACAGACCTCTCACTGAAAAAAGCCTTGCTGCTCTTTCCTTCAAAGTGCCTCCACATTTCAGTCCCAAAGACATCAATCCCATCTTCAGCTTCTCTAAACCCAGGGCTTCCAGTTCAGCAGCAGAGTTGAACGCCAGCAGGTCTATTGGTTCTAACTCCTGAAAAGAGAAAAACTTTTGAGAAAAACATTCAAGAAAAACAGGAGTTCAAGATGCATTTGGAAAATGCTCTCAGGCACATGGTGTGATGGAGCTGGACTTCGACTCCTGTAGGTCCCTTAGACCTCAGAAGATTCTGTGATTATCCCTGGGAAAGTTCAATGCTCCCAAGAAAACTGAATGAAAAACATTTCACCATCTTGCCCAGCAGCTCAGTAGCTTAACTTCAGCTTCCAGAGGCAAAGCAAAGCTGATAGCCCCTTTTTAGCCTGATGCAGAATGTAACCAATATACCTCCAGCAGGAGCAGGAAGGAGGATGAAAAGTTACTACTAATGCAGTTATGCTGTAATTAAATAAATCTATTAAAAAACATCTCTTTTTAGTAAGATGAAGCCCAAAAAACAAGTTGTGAAGTTCGCCTCTCATCCTGCCACTAAAAGAAAACATGGATTAAAATTCCATCTTCAAAGGAAATTGGTATATTTGCAAATTGACTGAGGGTAAAAAGGATGCCTACCGATTGTCTAGCAGAATCCCAGAGCTTTGTCTACAAAAGAACATGGAAGAGATGGGATAACTGAAATGCTGGAATTTACTAACACACTAGAAAGGACACCAAAATCTGCCCATTTTGTTCAACAAAACTGGTCTTATAAAGAGACCTGGTCTCTTTATAAGATAAAGGTCTGCACTAAAGAGACTTCAGAGCAAGTGATAACAGGTGTGGGAATGAGAGCACTCCCCTTATGCCCTCAGCAAAACCTTCAATTCAAAAGTTCAATTCTTGCCAGCAGAACCAGAACCTTTGTCCTGCTAAGCATACAGAAACCCAAATGGTTGCCTCATTATTCTCACCCTACGTCTAAAAAAAAAAATATATATTCACCAAGGACTACTAAAAAAATATTTCCACCTGCAATAACAATCTGCCACAGCATTGGTGGAGTTTCCTGTTCCAGGAATAGAAAGTCTCACAAATACAGAGCAAAAGGTAAACAGTGAAGAATGGTAAACATCCTGTTTAAAACTTGCCAGCTCTAATAGTACAGTAGACGACAAAGTTCTAATTGATCAGATTCCATCCTTGGTCTTTTCCCCATGGAACTGTAATAAACTTTCACACATCAGAGTTCAGCTGCTGCCAGTGGCAGACTTTCCACCCAAGGTGAAAAAAGGCAGAAATTCCCAGTAACTTCCTAGCCTGAAAAAAAGAGTTACACTTTCTTTTACTGCTAGAGTAAGCCCAGATTCATTACCCCCAGACATCTTTAACAGTAATATTATGCAAGGACCCATAAAGCAGAAGTATTGGCACCCTTTGCCACCAAGTACCAGTTGGGCTTTCATCAGTCCAGTGGGAAAAGCTACATTGCTGGAGCTTGTTTGCTTCTTAAGCTCTGAAAGCAGCTGAAGACACACCACATTTTGTACTGCTTCATACTTACTGTGCTCTGAGACTGGTTTGTTTCCTGTGCCTTAGCAGGAACATTTTCTTGCTCTTCTTTCTGAGCTTGAGCCACTCCATTCTTTCCTTGGGCCTCTTCCTTTGGAGGCTCTGTCATTTTGCTGTTTTCTTCAGACAGAATTTCAGCCTGCCCATCTGTGCACACCTCTCCTTGCAGATCTCTTCCAGGACCTTCTGCCTGCTCCAGTGGTTTCTCACTTGCACTGGTAGATGGACTGTCCCCTGCTGAGGCCACAGAGCTGCTTGAACACTCATCTGAATTTCCAGCACTTCCATTAGCACTGCTGCCTGATGGACAGCTTCTGTCAGATGCACAAGGGGAGTCAGCCTTATCATCATCCTCATAGCCTGAGCCTGTGGCCTCATTCAATCCCGGCCTGGCAAGGGAAAATGATACAAATTACCACGCATTTATCTTAACTTTTTTTCTTTTAAATAATTTTTTTTTAATTGCCACGTTTCTCTTTCCAAAACTCACTTCAGAGAGATATAAGGAGCTACTCTAACAGCTGTTTAGGTTAGTTTAGTGCATGGAAGAGCTCTCAATATTGAAAAAGACCTACAAACGCCCAAAACAGCATTCCCAATACAGAAAAGGCTGGAATCTTTGACTTCTCTTTCATGTTACACTAGCTGAAAGATGCCAGGGGAGAAAAAATAATCTTTTCAAGTTTATTGTAAATATAATTAATTTAAGAAGGACAATAGGAAGTCGTAGAATGCAGTCATTTAGAAGGGATGGGGGGAAAAACGCGTCTATTTTGGCAAATGAAGTTTGTCCCCTCCATCTGGGGCAGAATTATAGGAATGCAGAAATGTTTACTTATAGTTCCTTGATTTAATCAGTTCAGTTTTCTTATTCCTATTTAAGTCTATTGGAATCCAAAGGAACATTAGGCCTGCAGGCCAAAGCTTAAAATTAAATATAGGGCTTGAGACCTTAGAAAAGGCTTCCAAATTCAGATATTAGAAGCAAAAACATAGATTCGTAGTTTAAATAGAAACATGTTAAGGTAGGTAGAAGAAAATTCAGAGTTTAGAGTTTAAGATATAGGAAAAATAGAAGTAGTTATAAACAAAACAAGAAGTCTTAGAGTGTAGTATTTTTAAGCCTATGTGTAACTTCCTAATTGGTTAAGAACTTCTGCACTGTGGCAAAACATATAAAACATAACAACTAACTACTGGGTTAAAAACTAAACAGTGGCAGTGTGGCAGTATTTTATTGGTTGATAGATCTTTAATAGGTCTTGTAACTAAAGGTCTTGTGACCTTCTGAACCACGAGGTAGAAATGTGAGCCGAACTCACCCTCCCTGTCTGTGCAGAAGATAAGAAAAATAAACTACACACTCTAAAGGAACTCAGAAGGTCCCGTCTCTGGGTTTATAGAATTCACTAATATGCCCAACATCAGTCTACATCTCAGGCTAGACTCTGCTTACCTGTACGTATCTAATCTTTCATCCTTTTTAAGGCTTAAGACTGGAGTATAAAAACAATGTATAATTCTTACCAAGGACATTTTCTTTTTTCAGATTTTGTTTCGCTCTTTCCAGGCTCGCCCGGACGCTTCCGACTCTTGCCACTTTCTGAGGACACTGCTTTGCTGGCAATAACCTGCAAGCCTTCAAAACAAATGTGAAAGTGAACTTCATCAGGACACGATTCATGTATGCTGTAAAGTCTATTTATCTTTTCACTTCAGATGCAAGGTAAAACGCTAATGGAAAGAACCACTATTGGTGATACAGACTCACAGCTTGAACTGAGGAGCAGCAAAAGCTTTCCTACATGGATTTACTAGGGCACAGAGTCAATTAAAACTGGATTCCTGAATTAACTATCAGGTTCTTCATCCCATTCAGCCTCAAGTTTCACGATCTAGAGGACAGCAAGAGAACAATATAGGGATAAATACAGTAACTACAAAGTAACTACATTGGGCTGTTTTATAATTTCAGGGAAGTGAAACAAGGTATTCTGCAGTGGGATGCAATGTCTAGTTTTTATGTGCAACCCCTTCATAGTTTCACTGTGTAATTCCTGCAGCTCAACAAGCAACACCACCTTCACAGAATGTGGCTCTTATAATGAGGTGACCTAGCAAAGCATGGGATGATCACTTGTATCATGCCATGCTGTTCAATGGAATTTAACAGACGCTGAGGACAAAGAGGAACCATTGAATCAAGCAAATTTCACTGAAATTTAAGATTTCATTCAGTCGAAAGAAACCAATTCTTTTGCAAATTTTCCCCCTGGAGTGGGGCTGGGGAGGCTTTCAGAGTGCTGAGGACAGGGCAGGGCGGGGCAGGGCGGTACCGATGCGCAGCGACTCCTCCTGGCGCTCGGCCATCTCGCGGTACTGCCGCTCGTACTCGGGGTCGGTGAACGTGTGCCGCGGCTCCGCCAGCTTCCGCTGCAGCCGCTCCAGGCGCCGCTGCTCCTTCTCCGCCTCCCGCTCCGCCTGCTTCTTCACCCACTCGGCCATCCTGCGCACGACACAGCCACCACGGTCACTGCTGGCAGCGCCCCTCTGCGGGAACAGCAGCTCCCGCCTTTGCAGTCACAGGATGCTCCCACCACCCGCCGGGAGGGGAGACAGCTGCTGGCAAAAGCCAACAGTGCCAACAGTTTCCTCTGTCTGAGGAAACAGATTCTGCTGCAGAGAAGAGAGCAGGGTTTATTTTGAAAGCCAGAAACAGCAGCTAAGGTCACCCATCCCCAAGACTGCGGTCTTGCAGCTTCAGAGAGAACTGTGAGGATTCCACACGAGGAATCCAAGAGGTGCAGAACAGTCCCTCAGACTCAGGCAGCAGTAAAATCTCATCTATTTTTGTAATAATAAAACTACAGTCAGGAAAGCCCTGTTGGCTTCCAGCTCTTCTGCACTTAAGATTTCACTTTTTCTCTTTTTAGTATTCAAAATACCATTTTATTGCTACAACAGGCTGTCACTTGACCTGTTCTGTTAACAGTGAGCTACAGGATTGGGCTGTTTTATAATTTCAGCTCCTAGAAGATGCCTTACGCTTTCTCGTGATTGACGTCCCGCAGCCTCCTTCCACTGAGATCTCGACAAGCCTCTCTGTTTGTTGTCTTCTCAATCTGAGCACCAAGGGCTCGCAGCATCGACCCAAACCCTTACAGAGGAAAAACGTAATCACGAATTAGCCACACAGAAACATCTCATCAATGTATGGAGTCCACCTTAGGTTGAATTCTTTAGTTCTTTGGCTGCTGAGATCTTGGCATTTATATGTTTAGGGCTTTTTTTAATAAGAGAAGATAAAGTCAATTAGGTCACATAACACACTCAAATCATAGACTATTTGTACCTGAAATATTTGTCCTACGTGACCACTGAATGAAACTTGGCAGCCTAAGATGACAGGTCCTTTTCAACACAATTTCAACTCTGAAGTCACTTTGGTGCATGTTACAGACTTCTACTAATAGAGATAAGCTGAAAAGGGATGCAAGGAAGATCTGGACTTCGGCTTCCCTGGTCAACCCTCAGCTTTGCACAAACCCTCTGGTTTTAGCTCAGAGACTTTGTATCAGTCATACACACAACAAGAGATCTGCCAACATCTGAGGCCACCAGTATAGACTACGGCACAACAGAAGGTTTTTAACCTAAGAATCTACTCACTAAAAAGCAGATTAAACAACAAACCTCCTTTGCCACCACAAAGTCTTGGCTCCAGGCTATAAACGACTCCACTCTGCAACTCATCTTCATCGCTGGCCAGTCGCCCATTACACTTCACATACAAGCTTTCTTCTGGGATGTTCTAAAAACGAAGCAAAATTGAGTCAGATCGTTGAGCCAGAGAACATGAAGTATTCTGACACAGAAAATCATTAAGCAGTCATGTTTTCTTCCTTCCAGAGGGCAGGCAAAAAAATCAGACAATCCGAAAAGCACAAACGTTCTCTAACGATGCTTGTTTTAACTCCTGGTTACCAAAGGATTGAACGCAGTCTAAATCAACTGGTAAACATGAATGGGGAAAAGCTGTACCACGGGAAAAATTCAGAAATAACCTGTGATGATCTGACCATAACCTTCATTCCCTCTCCTCCAGTGCCACTGGTGGGAAGGAGATAGCACTCAGGAAAGAGGGAGGGGAGGAGGGAAGGTGTTTGTGGGATTTCTTTTACCTCTCATAATCCTGCTCTGATTTTCACTGCTAATAAATTAAGTTCATTTCCCCAAGCCAAGTCTATTTCGCCCGCGATGGTGACTGTTGAGAGATCTCCCCGCCCTTATCTCGACCTCTTTTGTTACATTTTCTCTCCCCTGCCCAGCTGAGGAGAGGAGGGAGAGAGCAGCTTTGGGGTGCGCCTGGAGTCCTGCCAGGGTCANGTGCCACTGGTGGGAAGGAGATAGCACTCAGGAAAGAGGGAGGGGAGGAGGGAAGGTGTTTGTGGGATTTCTTTTACCTCTCATAATCCTGCTCTGATTTTCACTGCTAATAAATTAAGTTCATTTCCCCAAGCCAAGTCTATTTCGCCCGCGATGGTGACTGTCGAGAGATCTCCCCGCCCTTATCTCGACCTCTTTTGTTACATTTTCTCTCCCCTGCCCAGCTGAGGAGAGGAGGGAGAGAGCTTTGGGGCGCGCCTGGAGTCCTGCCAGGGTCAACCCACCACAATGTGTATGTGTATATATANAACCCCCCACAATGTGTATGTATATATATAAACACACACACAGATGTATATATATATATATACACAACGTAGATAAGAGGCTACAGGGCTCTCTCACAGCAAACCGTCCTGCTCAGCTAAGCGACGGCAAGGTGCGCACGGGTGGGCACCGGGACCGCCCGCCCGTGGGTGCCGGGGCGGCCTCACGGCGCCCAAGGGCCGCGGGCGGCCTGCGCAGCGCCGCCGACACCGGAAGCGCAGCGCCTCCCGAGGCCAGAGGGCCCCACGTCCGCCGCCGGCCCCCGCTCCCCCGGCACTCACCAGCTCCCGGGCGCGGTC
>VYXF01010904.1:106018-120305 GCA_013397295.1 Polioptila caerulea
GGCCCCGCCCGGCGCCTCTCGGCCCGATTTTATCTCGTTTTGTGGCTCGGGGTTCCAAATGTGAATGGTTCAAGGCCAGCCCTGCCGCTCCAGTTCGCGGGATTGGTGCAGCCCGCCCGGTTGGGCAGCCTTCCCGGAGCCCGTCACGCACGGAGGAGCGGGGAACGCGCGCCGTGGCTCCCGCTGGCGGCGGCGGCGGAGCAGCGCTCCTGCCCCCTCAGGGAAGGAAGGGGCCGCGCTGGCACCGCCGATCACCGCAAATGCGGGAAATGCAGCGGAGATGGGCCGCCCTGCGTTGTCCGGCCAAACACGGTGCGAATTTCACGCGAGGATTTGCAGGGCGGTGGAATCCGTCTCTGTGGATTCTTCGCCTTGTTTACTCCCACGTGCAGTTTTGCCTAGGGTTGGGAACGGGCCCAGAACCCTGGTATATCTCTGCGGGCGATTCCAGACATGAGGACAGGCTGGGAGATGCCCTGCGGAGAAGGACTGGGGGCTCTTCTGGGTGAAAGGCTGGACAGGAGCCAGCAGCGTGTACTTCCAGTCCAGAAACCCAAACACTTCCCGGGCTGCGTCAGAAGAGGGACAGCCGGCAGGTCACGGCACGAGTTTCACCCCCTTGCTCCTCATGACACCCCGCCTGGAGGGCTGTGCCCAGCTCCTCCTCAGCCTGTTGGAGCACAGCCAGAGGAAGGCCAGGAAGAGGCTCCGTGGAGCTGGAGCACCTCGGCTGTGAGGGCAGGCTGAGACAGCTGGGGTAGTTCAGCCTGGAGAAGAGCAGGCTCTGGGGAGGCCTCGTCAAAGCCCTCCAGTACTTAAAAGAGGCTTATAGAAAAGAAGCAGAGATAGATAGTGATAGGACAAGGGGAAATGGTTTTAAACTGACAGAGCAGAGACTTAGATTAGATACTAGGAAGGAGTTCTTTACACTAAGGGTGGTGAGGCACTGGCTCAGGGTGCTCAGAGAAGCTGTGGGTGCCCCATCCCTGGAAGTGTTCAAGGCCAGGTTGGATGGGGCTCTGAGAAACCTGGACTAGTGGGTGGCATCTCTGCCCATGGCAGGGGCTTGGAACAAGATGACCTTTAAGGTCCCTTCCAACTCAAGCCTTTCTATGATTCTATGATTCAATTACATAGTCACATAAAATGTATTTAAATCAGAGGGAGTGTTGATCTGGGGCAGGAGTCTACAATCTACAGCTCTTCATGACATGTGGTAACTACCTGTGAGCAGGAGACTGAAGGATTGGTTAGGGAAGAAAAAAAATCACACTTCTACCTGTCCAGGAAAGTATGTGTACAGAAGTATGGTGGTCATCCAGGCAGTGTAACCACTGCATTTTTTGGTAGTTTCAAATCTCCTCCATGTCTTCAATATAACCATCCAGATAGAGGATATTTGAAGGCAGGCTGCTCCCAGATGTCTCTGTCGGGAATTGTTTCAAACACTGGCAAAGATGTGTTTGGACTGCCCCGAGCCCTGCAGTGTGATGCACCTGTCACTTTATCTCCAAGTAGCAATGTCACCTGCAGTGCCTTTTTGTTTAACAGTAGCATGGGCAAGGAACTATTGCTTGTGGTGTCATCTGCCCACTTCAGGGTGGGAGCTTCCCTGCCAGGGTGGCACCTGGCACCCTGAAAATCCCTGTTAGCAAGCAAGATAGGCTCCTGTGCTGGAGCCTGCAGCTGAATTCAGCTCTTAAGCATGCTGCTGTTTTAGAAAGATGGGGTTCTGGCTGTTCCCAAAAGTTTGGTGATGTGGCTGTCCCACCCCTTCAGCCTGCTGAAGAGCCGTGCTGCCTGGGCAGGCCTGTGCCAGCATGGATAAGTGGCTGTCATGCCTGAGTGTCTTAAGCTGATGTGATAAAGAAGGAGGAAGCTGGGAAACAAAGAGGCAGAGAGATGACTTGAAGTGGGGACTTCAAAATGTAAACAAATGAGTAATAACTTAATTAAGGGGATCTCCCGATAGGTTTGTCTTGGCCAACTCACAAATCAAACATCACCCACCATTTCTTACACTATAATTTTAGCTAAAATATTTTTTTGTAAAGGATACTGACCCAGTCCAGACAGTCCCTTACTGTCTTTATTTGCTACAAGTTGCTATTTCTGAATTATGTGTCACATTGACACAGTGGAGCCATTCAAAACCTATGTGTCTGTAGCCTGCAAAAGCTATGGTTATATTTTGCTGGATCAGACCCAAATTCAGTTGACATTGTATTTTAAGTCATGTGGTGCTGCTTGTTTCACTTATAATCACGTGCCATATCTATGGCTTGCCACCTGATGTTGAATTCCACCAGATTTGGTGTATTTTTATTCATTTGCTGTATCTGATTGAAATGTAATTGGCAAACGTGAGGTATGCATGTATACATATGCAGATGAATAAGTATTTTCTTCAATCTGTGGGATTTCATTGCATTCTGAGGGCATGAATCATTTCCTCCTCTGAAACTCCTGTTCTTGGCATGGAGGGTGTGAAGCTTGCCAGTACAGGCCAAATAGGTGGAGCTGGGCCACAGAACTGCCCTGTGGATATTCTGAATCAGTGTAATCCACGGGTTGTTTGAGCCACGTCTTTTCTGAATGTTTCAGTCTGCACTTTTATCTCTGCGGTTTTGTATCATCTCAGTGGAGAGTGGACCTAAAAAGAGGCCCCACTGCATCCTGAGAGATGTGGATCCATGACAGCAAACTGTCCTTCCTAACTCTGACCCCTGGATTCTGCCTGCAAGTTAGAGCTGTGATACAAGAGGAGAGCTGACAGCAGCAGAGTCGTGCTGACAGAGATCAGGCCCTTTGCAGATCCTACATCACCACTTACAGGTGGTTTTGGGCTACTGATGCCATTCTCTGTCCAGTGCTGGGGTCTGTGGGTGGGTGATTGTATCTATGAGACTTGTCCAGATCCTTGCACATAGTCAGGCTGCAAGCAAGCAGCATTTAACAAGCAGAGGAGTGGTTTTCTCTCAGCTCAGCCCTACAGCAGACCTCGCTCTCAGGATTTATTCAACGCCATTTAGCTGGTTCATGTCAGTGGGCGAGTATTCCTGTGTCTCTTGTTCTTGATTATGCTTCTATTCCTAGAACTCATCAAAAGTCTATTGCCTTGCTCCTCACAGAAAAGTCTAAATAAGTCAAAAGGGCTGTTATTATAATTTCTCATGTGAAATGTATTTTATAGAAGTGTTATTCTCTTGGTAAAACAATGAACACTGATTCTGCACTGGTGCTTTAGACTTAGTTAATAAATCATGCTTGCCACTTTTCATTTAGAAAGGATTTCACAGACAAAATTAATTAAACTGATGGTATCCTTGTGGGATAAGTAAGTACTCTGACTATTTCAATGGTGACACTCAGGCAAACTGGTTATTCTACCTTATCAAATCAGTCAAAGGATCAAGTCTAGAATTTAACACTTCACGCTATCTTGACATAATTTAGGAGATGAGACCACTCATCCTTTTTGTTTTTCATCCTGATATCCATGTGTGTGATGCCTGAGATAGCAGGTGGGGTTTTGTGGCCTGCAGGATGCAGTGTGGGGGACCAGGCTGTGATCTCCTTCAAATCCACTCGATTTGACGTGGAACACAGATTTTTCAGTCTGTCTGGAACCATCAGACATGTTATCCTCATAACACTGCTATTCATTCACTTGTTCATTCACTCACCCTCATTGTTTCCTCCAGTGTGTTCCATTTTAATGGCTGTATCAATGCTTTCCAGTGTTTTTTAATGGTCTGTCAAGGCCAGGATCACATTAAACAAGACTGTCGTGAGGAACGAGTAAGGTACTTGCTGGTCCTTGTCTTCTAATCTGCACCTGAGAAATGCTTGTGAAGAACACAAAATCAGTTGTTCATGAGGGGGGGGGCAAATAGCAAGGATAGTCAAGTGTTATTCTAATAAGAATTCAGTGTTTCTCACTTCTAAAAATGCTGCTAGACACAGGTAAGAGAAAGGATGGAAAACTTCACTAAAAGTATGCATGTGTTCCTTCTAGAATATCCTAAGAGTGCAGAGATATTAACAAAGGTGGATATTGTCCACTGAAGTCACTTCCAAAATTTGAAAACACATCCTTTAAGAGTGGGGGGGTTTTGTCTGCTTAGGCAGTCAGTCATGTACTATCATAAATATATGGAACTGGATCATCTGGACATATTTTCTTTTACATTTTAATGGTATCCCGAAGGGTAAATTCCACATAATGTATTTGCAATTAAACGTGTTACATGCTTTCATATTATTTTTATATGGAGGATAAGGACAGGATGAAAAGAAATCTGTATGTGTGTTCTTAGGACAATAAGAGGCTATATGACATGAGGGAACATTCTTTACTTCAGACAGTATGATACTGTGTGATGTATTATACTGTTTGACAAAAATGTAATTAACTGTGATGAATCTAAGCTGATATTTGCTAGTGCAGTTTCCTGCCAAATGTCAGCAGTCATCTGCTTCAGTTTCTGTGTCGTTGGCACGATGGGGAGAGACAGGGTCTTAAGATACCTGATACTGGGATGGAAGCAGGTAGGGGAGAGGAGAAATGTTACTTATATATTGTATGAATACAATAGCTACTGTTTAACATCCTTATTGTCTCACAGAGAATGCCTGGATTTCAATCTCAGAACAAGTCTGGGGTAAGTAGCTGGATTTTTTTATTCTTATAGCCCATAGTTGTTACTGGTGCAGATACTTAGGGATAATCAAGATTTTAAGGTAACTCTAAACGCGGTTTTACCCTCACATTGGTCCCTTTGTCACACTGGTCCTTAACACCTTTGTCTCCATCCTATGCAGGGATATTTAAACTGTGAGTGCTTTCAGGGGAGGAACATGCACTGCTCTGCATACACATATGTGAGGAACCTGAGAAACCAAGGTCCCTCTTTGTTTGGCCATAAATATCATCAGCACAGTCAACCTGGTTAGTGTTCTTAATAGCAATTTGAAATTTGGCAGCAATAGTTTGAAATGAATTGGTTAATTAGACACACAGGTTACATTGTAGAAGGTAACACTTCCGGTTCTAAGAATTCCTGAACCTTGTGTTTTCTCTGTTTTGCTACTCTGAATGCTTAGATTTGGTCTGTTATGGTCAATTTTAACCAAAATACAGCTGGAGAGTGCTGAATGGGTCACTTGTAGTGAACAGTATATTTTATAGGAAAACAATACCAAAACCAGGTCTCTGCCACTACGTTTGCTCTCCCTCTAATGAAGCTTTTAATTACAGCTTGCAGAGACACTGCAGAGACACTGCTTAATTACTAAATCTCTGTGTAGGGACTGGATTCTATTTTCTTAATTAGCACCTGTGTGTTTGACAACTTCATAAAAATCCAAAGCTAAGAGTGAACATAAGGTATGAAATGTGTATATTATATACAAGGTAGATCTCTCTTGTCTGTAGGATCCGCATGCCTTAAAGTTTTTAAGAAACAGAAGAGAGAGACTGAACATTGTATGGCTTTGCAATGTGGACTTTTCATCCCACCATGACACTCTCTGCAATAATTAAGCTCAAGTTACACTCTTCTTGAAATGATCAGCTGAATGGGAAAAGAAAAAAAGATCAGGTATCCTCATTTGTTTTTCAACTGAGATGAAAATTGGTTTGGAAATGTTCCTTGCTACAACTGAAGTTGCATTTCCAGTAGTTGGGAGGAGCTCCCAAATTATACTACCCCACCCACGTCTGCCTGCTTTCGGTTTACCTGAGGAGACTACAAAGGAACTGAAAGAGGAAACGAGGACAGCAGCAAAAGGGAGAGCACACAGGGCAGGTCTAAAAAGACAGAAATTTCAAGCAGAGTGCCTCAAGTGGGTAAGCCCTCCTTTTGGGTTATGTTCAGCAGTGTTTTCACGTGCTCGGCAGTCTGTGGCATGGTGGTGTTCATAAATCCTGTTTAAAGCAGACCTTGACACTGATCATTTGACCTTTGATCAAGTGTTATGAGTCAGATCCTCAGCTAGTGTAAATTCTCAAAGGTCCACTGGCTTGAGGGAGAGATGCCCCAAGTGAAGGATCCAGTCATTCTTTGCGTGCTGAGTTTGACATGGTTGCCTTTTGACTGGATCATACAAACCCCACTTATACTCAGACAACATTCTTGTAGTAGTAATATTTATCTTCTTGTGTAGAGAATGTTCTGCCAGCTTGCTGAGGACCTACAAATGAATATTAACACATTCAGATTTGTATTTGTTTCTCTTAGAAAAACCATACAAATATTGATTTAGGGAAAATGCGTGGGGGTTTTTTTGTCATCGTTGTTTTATACCATAAGTTTGAGTTGGAGAATACTGACATTATAGGATTATAGACATGTGTAGTTTCTTGTTGAATTGATATTGGAATAATTTGCCATTTTCTTTACACAGTATCTTTTTGCACCCATGCAATTGAAATTAAATTGTTAGTGTGATGTTCAGGGAATACCACTGGTTGGATTCCCGTCCAGTGTTTCTTCTAATCCTTTCCAAAACAGAGGTAATTATGTGTCAGCTATGAGGAATTTGTAATACAGCTCGCTATGCCCCTTGAGGATCTTTCTTAAGTCATATGTATGTGAGGCCTGGAAAAATCATGTCCTCACATGGTTATATTTCAATATTAGGAACACAATGATGATACAGCTGTGCCTTTGTCACTTCGTGTTCCTATCTGACTTGGGCTCTGGCCTAGAAGTGATGTCGGTGTCAGAATATGCCAGATTGGTTGTTTCTCAAAGCAGGGCTATGAAGAAGTTCTTGCCAGTGTGTGGAAGTCACAGTTGGAAAATATTGTTGATGATGGTTGTTTTGTTGGTTTTGTTTGTTTTTTTTTTTTCTCCCTCATGTTCTTTTCTATCAGGAAGTTAGAGGAACAGTTTGTCAGGAGAAGCCTTCATGCCAATTGTACCACCCACATCTGCACACCTGGGCATGGCTCTGGAGTTCACTCCTGGTTTGTGCAGGTGGCCCTTTGCCTGTAAAAGTTCTACAGGTGATCTTGTGCTTCTCAGAACCAAGAACCATAAATAGTGCAGATGTGGCAGGAGCAATCTTCCTGGCCCTCTGAGCCACAGCCTGAAATTCAGGAGTGCCAGCCAGCCAGCTTGTCCTTCAGTGCCCCACGGGAGAAGGGTGCTGTGTGCCTTTAGCAGGGGGAAGTGACAGTGACTCCCAGGAATGCTGGCTGTCTGTTGGGGGTCAGGGCTAGGCCAGAGGGCGTACCTTCGAGATGGAATGAAGTGTGTAACATCAATTTCAGTAGCATCTGATAAATTGCTCCCTCTCACAGTGGGGTTTATCCTGCATAAGCACAGCCCCTCTGCTGAATGTGGGACACGGTGCCAACATGGAATCTGTGCCTGGAAGCCTTGTAGGCCTGGCAGCCTTTCCTGTGGTTCTTTGCTGATGAGGTTTCAAGTGGTGCTGCTTCTTTTCCTCTGTCCTGAGATCCATGCCCTGTGGTCCATGTTCTCCACTTTAGTTGCCCAGGCTTGTATTTTAACATCACTTGTAGATTATAAATTGTAGTGCCAAGACTTAGCATGCAAAAGTTGTAGTGAGTCCCCACAGAATGTAAGATTTGCCAGAATCATGCTATGCTAGCACATGCTAAATTTGTGCATTCTCATTTACCTTCTGTTGCTTGTTTGTTTTGATGAGTTTGGAGTTGTTAGGGGATCAAGCTTGTGCCTGCAAATACAACTGTCTGACACTTTCTTCAGAATTCAAAAACAAAAGATGAGATTTTGATGTCATCACCTCTCTGCAGGGATGTAGGACTTTTGGTAAAACTTTCACTGTAAAACTTAGGAGGGAATTTTGTCGACAGCTGACTAAGACATACGAGACATACTCATACATGACAAACTGGTGCTGCCTGACAAATCCTTCTCATCACCAGTGGTCCCTGGACTCCCTTAAGGCAGCTGGGCCCCCATGAGAGCAGCTTTGTGAGGCTTGACAGGCACTGTTTGATGAGAATGAACCACACATTGCCACACGGTTCCTGTGCACCCCCACTTCCAGCCCCCTTCTCTGACACAAGAGATGTGTGGTCAGAGCGTGTTTAGGAGACAGGAACTTCTAATTCTGGCTCTGGCACTTTCTCCCTTGTGATTTGAAAGCAGCTCTATGAGCATTTTAAAAGAGTTTTTAAAAAATAATGTCTAATTAGGGTGCCCACACCTGGGTATGTAGTCAGAGGCACACTAGGCCTCATTTTCAGAAGGGAATATCTGTGAATCCTTTTATTCTCAGCTGGAATTGTGGATACTGAACGTTGAGTAGTCAGGGCAAATTGTTCTTCATTAGGCTTGAACATGAACTGTGTTTCATTAGGAAACTGATGAGAAGTGCTACTATAAAGTGCTATTCTCAACAGCAGCTCCAGTTTTCATACCGTGATGCCTTGTGAGATGAGAATTTGAGAATAAGAGGAGGAGAAATGAAGAAAAATAATCTAAAAATATGGTACAGAAAAGTAGCATCTACAGAGTGTATAACTTGTAAAGAATGTTGGGAAAATAGGAAGCTTTCATTTCTTTAAAAACCCCCAAAGCTCTATAGTCTCATAAGACTGAAAATAACTTCATGTTCTTTGCTGATGCTTTAAGATATAATGTCTGCTACTCCATCTTCCCTCTCCCTTTTCTGCTCTCAGGAGACCACTTTCTCCAGAAGTGGGTTTTGAGATTTGGGAATACTTGCTAAGAAAGATGGGACGTGTCAGAACACTTCTCAACTGTCTTAGAGCCAGACTTCGGAACAGTATTTTCATTTTTGAGACCCTTCCTCAGCTGAGGCTTGAGGAAGCATCACAAATGAGGCTTATGAAGCATCAATGCCATTTCAAGACAGTCTCATATTTTTACGAGGAACAAGCAGATCTATTTTGAAAGCAACCAGCCTACAGAATATTGTTCCAAATAAATTAAGATATAGGGTGTCATAGCTGATATTTTGGTCTGCTGTTTGCTGTTGGAGCCTGAGTACTTTGGTCTGTGCTATTTGCATTGTACTAAGGAGTAGCTGAGTTTCATTCTACCTGCTATCCCCAGGGCCCTCATGAAGAAGAGATTCATATCTCATGAGATTACCCCACTGAGCAGAGAAATGAAATAAATAATATTATCTTTTAGTTCTGTCAAGTATAGTAGCTCTCAGAGCCTTTCAAGGCAGTGTCAGCAGGGGCTGGATCCTGCATCAGTGCCTAAAAAGGCGTCCTTTACAAGAACAATGCTGCAGAATGAAGCCGATGTGAGCCTAATGGGTGGTGGAAAAGAGTGAGCCTTCTTTTCCCCTCCCTAATGCAAGCCTGAAGGGGCTTATTTTCCTGCAGGTGTGAGCCTTGGGGCAAATCAGCCTGCTGGAATTCTTCTAGAACAGGAACTCCTAGGAAATCAGTGTAGTTGTAGTAGGGATCTTGTTTGGGAACCAATTAGAGCTTGTGTTGGTTGTTTCTCCTTGCGGCTCTAATGAACCTGTAACACAGAAGTACTGGAAAGAAAAGATTTTGCAGTAGTCTCTGTTAGAAAACCATGGGCTAGCCAGTTCCTTCCACAGTACAGTATAATGCTTCAAAAGACAGAAAATGTTGTTATCATAACTTAGTCATGTGTGAAGAGCCAGAAGAGCTAAAATCAGTTAAATAATTTTATTGTGCTGTAACGTTGGGAAGAAATATTCCCCAGAACAATTGTTCTTCCCTATTCTGCAGAAAATTCTGCAAAAACCCACTTGAAATGTGTCTGTCAATGCAAACTAACTCAGGCAGTTACAGTAAATTTCAGAGTCTTGCATTATCATTATTACAGAGGAAAACCTCCCTTTTCTTTTTACTTGTCCACCAGTCCTTTCACCCAATGCCTTTAACGTAGTTCTGTAATTAAATTTCACATCATATCTCTGAAATATGTTATCACATTTGATCATGCTTTATCTAAAAAATCACAGATACTCCTTGTCATACCAAACAATTTCCAGGCTTTGGCAGGGCTGTACAACAACCTCACAATTATCTGTTGTGCCCTATTCCCTCTCAGGTGCTAGGGCTTGGTTTCTGTTTCAGTTAACCCTTTAGTGCACTCCAAACTGCCAGTATCTAAGACAAAATCATCATACTGTCCTGAGAAATGGAAGAAGAAAGGGCATAAGCTTAGAGAAGTCAATAAAAAGCTGAAGTTCTCCTGACAAGGGGCTTCTGTTTAGGATTTCCTAGAGTGCCAGTGTAATAGGAACACAGCTTTTTTGGCGTGATATTGCAAGTCCTGTTTCCACCTTAAGATACTGAACTGTTGCATGCCAATCCTTCAGAGCTGATAAGAAGAAATGAAGACTGTGGTTACAGCTACATTACACTCACTGTATGTACCTGGAACTGTTCTTAGCTCTGGATCAGGCAATTAAAGATATTTTTAACTCCAGTCTTCAAAAGGTAATGGACATTTTTTTGACTTTCTATTAGAAAGTATACTAAAATATTAAGCATATCTAAAAGGCTATTATCAACAAACAAATAAGCAAACAAGAAAGGAATAGGAATGGCGTTTCAGAATGTCATTATAGGGTGCTCATACAGGATTTTTATGACTCTTTCCACCAGAAGAAACTCACTAGACCACGGAAAAGAAAGAATTAGCACTATTTTATGTAATGTTATTTATTCTTTCATGTTCTGTGGGACCTCATTAGAAGGGTGAGAGATGAGTTCCAGCAGTGCATGTGTGTTAATAATAGGCCATACAAATGAGATTATAATAAGAGAATCCTGGATGATACATAAGGAATTAGAGCCAGGAGACCCTCTGTAACAGCAGGCATTTACTCAGTGAAACTAAGAGCTTGGTACGTCTTTGTAGGAGAGGATCCACAAAGGTGAGTCAAACTCATCAAACCTCCTAAAAATTAGTGGTAATCCAAAAAGAGGAGCAAAATTCAGAAGTCCTGAATCTTATTCTCTAAGCTATTGTAGGCTTATTTACACTCTTTTAGAACTTTGTCCTTGAAATACCTTTTGGGAAAAACTTTTCATTTAAACACTGTTAATTACCAAAAAAGATTTGGAGAAAAAAAAAAAAAAAAGCCAGATTTACTGCTTTTGGGTTAGGAAAATGCACTTTGTCTCCAAAGTAGGTTGTCCTGAATCCCCTGGCCATATGTGATGCTCAAAGTATGAAAAGAAGTGAAAGAAAGAAAAAACCTTTGGACTTTGGATGTTAGGACTGATAATTTTGCATTTTAAAGTAGCTGTCTCTTTTAAGCTTTCCTGAAGAACCCAGGAACTCCCAATATTTTTTTTTTCCTGTGGCACATGTACACTTTCATTTTTATTTAAACAGGGAGACTTTCCTTTGGGCTCAGATGTCAGGGATCTGTACTTTAGCACAGGCGTAAATTAAAACTATGAATCCTCCACAGGAACCCATGGAGTTTGAGAGTTGCTTACAAGTAAACACGTGGAAGAGTTTTCTTTGAACAGTGGGACCATAATGTCTGATATATGTGAAGCATTTCAGAAAACTGCAAAAAGCAAAAGACACTATTAAAAGACATGATAAAAGTGAGGGAAAAGCTGTGTCAACCACGACTGCTACTACACAACTTCTTCTTATCTGTGTTTCCAGTAGGTGCCAATCTCTAAAGATAGGTGTGCTACACAGCTGCTAGTTCTGGCCAGTGTATTTTTGGTGTCTGTATTGACAGAGAACAGAAATATTCCAAAGGATAGAAACATGTCCAGTGAGATGGGCAAACCAACATATCAAACAGCCGTGCAGTACAATGGCTGATGTTACAGTGCTGTAACTTTTGTGCTCTGCAAACCCTTGAGATAGAAACCTTCAAAACAAATACTAATAGAAAGCTATTTACTCACAGGCAAAATTATTGTAACTCATTTTGAGGTTTTTAGGTGACTTGTACTTTTCCTTAACAAGTGCCAATGATTGCCACCCCTAGTAACTTCCTAGGAAAAACCAGCAAATGTGTATTTTTGTCTTTTATGTAGATGATTATTTAGGAATACATTAAAATCTGCACCAAATGTACTGTTAATGCTAAGTTAAGGCTACAAATATTTTAATTCTGTCAAAATGCATTTTAAGAGGAAGACAGTTTTAAAGCTTGTGAGCATTTTGTACTGACATTTAACTTCAATTTCCAGGAGAAATTGTAAGTGCATAGCAGCCATAACCACAAACTGAATGGCAGGCCTGCCAGGACTGGAGTGAGGATGAAGGAACACAGTCCAGTGTTTTTTAAGGATGGGATTGAAATTGGCTAGGAAAGGCTGTCCAGCCTGGGAGCTGCAGAAGGGAACACAGCAGGTGTGGGACTGGGACTGGCTGAAAAACTAGGAGAAGGTGGAAACTGTTTGGCATCAGAATTAAGAGGGTGAAAGACAGGGATAGGAAAAAAAAACCACAAAAAGCAGAAAGAAGAGAAAAATGCAACTGTCTGAGCAAATACATTGAGCCAAAGAATGTGTGTAGGGAATATGAAATAAGGAAATAGCCACCAGGCTGGGAGCTGGGGCAGGGAATGGGTGAGAACTTGCAGATCTGGTGTGCAAAGGTTGGTTGAAAGTTCAACGAGTTAAAGAAGGGAGATGGATTTGACTGAGAACAGGAAGGAAGAATTGGGTCTGGGGGGAGATGAATGAAAGTAAGAATCAGGTGAAGGCTGTAGATAAATAAAGGCAGTCTTTTATACTCCTTCCATCACCAAAATGTCTGAATAGCTTTTTTTGATAAAACTAATAACAACTCCGGTTTTCCCTGGGTGATAGGAGAGGACCTTTATCTGTTGAGCAGGAACTGGACTAAGTCATTTGGATGTTTAGTTTGTGCCTTTGGGGGCATAGGAAAAAATCATTTCTTCTTTGATCAGAGACCCTTTGGAGCTTAGTGACAAACTGCGAATGTCTTTTGTAGTGGGAAGCCTTTCTCAAATGATTCTGAAAGGTTACCTGCAGTGTTGCTTAAAAACAACCATACTCCAATCATACTCCCTTTTTTCCTTTTTTGGTCCAGTTAACCTCAAAAAAGGCAAACTTCATCTGCTCTGCTGTGCTTTGTTTGGCTTGCAATCTGTGCTGTTGCAAAGGGAAGCAGCTGCTGCAGTTGTTTGCAGATGTTCCTGCAGTCTGTGATGTTACTGGGGTTGATCTGGTACCTCTTCCTCCAGCTGGGCCAGTGCATTACACTGGCATTGGAAGCTGACTGGGAGCTATTTGGAAAGGTCCAAAGCAATGTATTAGTTTTGCTTATTTTGTGTTTTGTTTTGTTTCTTTCCCTAGTGACATTTTGAAACAGTATTTTTAGCTTGATGTAATAGCTGCAATTAATGCATCCTGATGGGAAAAGTGCCTGCCTTCCTCTGCTCAGAGTCTCCCAGGCAAGATGAGAGTTTCCCAACAAGGGAAAGGTGAAAGAGATTATTTTGAAAAATGTCTGCTACTTGGACAGCCCAAAGGGGAGTACGAGCAGTGGAAATCTGCCTCTTTTTTGCTGAATGAGGGCTGTCTGCTTTCTGTGAAAGGTGCTGGAAACAACTTCTGATTTGAATGTTCCTCTTTTCTATTCATTATCATTTGAGTCTTCTCTGGCTCCAATCTGCACCAGCTGTTTTCCACCCTAATCTTCTTTCCCGTAGCAATCTCGCCATGTTTGCAGCAGCGGTGGTTACACTGAATGAGGATGAAGTACTGCAGTTGTCCTTGGCATGTTATTGCCGGCTAAACCAGTGGAATCTCATTAGGTTAGATTGCTTCATGGCCGCTTATGGATGCCTTGGGGTGGAAGATGCCCGTGGCCTGCAGAGATAAAGGCCTTCGGAAAGGAGGAGCAAAGGCTTATCGGTGCTGCCAGTGAAAGATGAACGTCTGGAGTCTTTTTAGAGTTGGACCAGCTCTTCCTGTGCTGTCCTGTAGGCACTCAAACAGCATCGGTGGTAAAGCTCAGAGGGCCGTACCTGTTCCTACAGCCCTGGAAAAGCAGGGGTTTAATGGCATTAACGAGCGAGGATGAAACGAAGGCGCAAAACCTGATAATACTGGAATAGTTTTTCCTTCTCAGGGCTTCCCCTGTGTTCCGCTGTGGGCAGTGGGCAGACAATGCCCCGTAGTTCAGCCTGCGGTGTCCCTCTGGCGCTTGAAATCAGCCGGAGCTGCCAGCGGCAGGGCGGCAGCGGCGCTGCAGCCCTCCCGGAGCTCCCGGAGGAAAACACGGGCGGGCTGAGGGAGGGGGCAGCGCCGGGGCCGGGGCAGCCG
>VYXF01010904.1:127178-192898 GCA_013397295.1 Polioptila caerulea
GAGGGATGCGCGCCTCAGCCGTGCCCTGCCCGCGGGGGAGCTGGGGATGCCCGTGGGTGCCACGGGATAAAACAGCGCAGGGACAGCTCGGCGGCTCCTCACAGAGCCCATCGGGGGGGTTTGGGTTTTTTTAAAATAGCCCCTTGATTTGTTAGAACAGTGCCTAAGGTGCTCCAGAAAAACGCGTTTCCTCCACCTTCGAGCTCTGCAGTTGGAGAGGGAACATTGTGTAAACATTGGGGTGTCCTGATGGGGAGGTCTTGGTGTCCTCAAATGCCCTCTAAAGTAAAAGAGCCCAATGAGCCACGTCTAAACACAGTTAGGGTAATAGCTGCTTTCCTAGGGTGTAGTTGATGCTAAACACGGTTTTTTAATATATTAATTATGTAACTTATTTAGATTATATAGAGGGAAAAGTATTAATTGCTCTTTCTGGCCCAAATTCCTGAATCTATGTTAGGACCTCCCACAAGACTCAGTTCTTATCATGGGGACATTTCCCTCTCATGATAAAAGACACTCCTGATTAAAGATAGGTCTAGACTGTTCTTTTAGCTGATGAAAGATTGTTCCAGAATGTATTTGTAATTGTAGTCTGTCTGACATGCAGGCAAAATGGTTTCTTTCTAGTTAATGACTTCCACTTGATAAGGGGCCAAGACATTTGCTATGAGAGCCCATAAACTTGGGCATATGCTTAGCTTCAAAAGATGCCTGTGTGTGTTTGCAGAGTTTCTGCTTTTGCATTTAGCTGTTCCGTGAGGTAGTTCTTGAATCCTGAGGTTTATCTCAGTGTGTCTCTTTATCTAGAACTGCCTATTAAAATTTAGTAGTTAACATACTTTCAGAAGGCTCCTGGTTTGAACATTTCTGGTTTTTCATTAAAGAGTTGTTGGTGTAGAACTTGGTCATGTACAATTCCTAGTGTGTTCTGCTTGCATATTTGAAAAAACAAACTCAAAAAAGTAAAATAAAAATTTTCTAAAAAAATCTTTAAAAATTAACCCCTTGGGTACCATGTTGTTTGTGCCAGCATGGATAGTTGGTGAAGTGTCTTAACTTTCCACGTAGTGATTTGACAAAACTTTGTTAGAGATTCTCGTATCCTGCTGCAAATGAAATTACTTAGTAATACCACAGTCCTCATCTGCTGTAGGAAATATTGTTCTTTCTTCATGTTGGATAATCTTATGTTTTTGAACAGGATCTTTGAACCTAGTAGGTTGATTCTTGGAGTTCCTGGCCATGAAGTGGTTCACACAAGTCGTTCTCTCATGTGTGTTGTAGAAAGGGTGACCTCGCCCTCCTTTCTGTAATTGAGCCTCATCATTCCCACCTCCTCAGCCCAGGTGTTGCTGTGTCCAATACTGGCACACTAAGATGCTTCCCAGGAGATTGATAGGTGTTAGAATTCCATGTCAACCCAAAAGTGTTTGAACAATTACCATTGCTGTGCTGGGCTTAGCAGCAGCTAACTTAACCTGAGTCAGGAGAATATTTAGGTCCAGCTGAGCATCAGAGTCCTGTCTGCAGCTGTTCAATAACAGGGAAGACCACTGTGGTCAGTGTTGTTCTTGTGCTGCCCCTGGTTCTCTTAGGTGTGAGGTGAGAGAGAACCTTCTGTGGTAGTGAGGGCCAGTGCTGTGTCCCCCGATCAGCAGGAGGAAAGTACAGGAATGGGACCAGTGTCTGATGGTAATTCCCTGACTGATGTCCTGGTTTTGATGGTTCAAGGAGTTCCTGAACTAAAGGAGTTCTCTTATTCCTAATAGTTCTCAGTATATTATTTTTTTGCTAATTTTTGTGTGAAGCCACCTCTTCAGTATCTGTGGAAGGAGCTGTGTGCCTGAACTGTGTGTTGGGAAGGAATGCATGTTCCTCCTTTCCCTGGCACCTGCCAATTTCACCTGATGCTCAGTGACTCTTACTCTGGAAGAGGCAGCAAACAGGTCCCTCAAACAGTGTAATCCAGCCTTTGAAAAGAGAATTTCCTAAACAAACTAACCTGTTAATACTTTAATCCCTTCCTATCTCGTGAGAGTCCCATGGGAGCATTAGTTCCGTTGTGTTCTGGAGGATGTCCTTACCAAATGGCAGCAGCACACTACTTTGGACATAGAATATTATGAGTGGAGGCTTTTCATTTCTGAAAATCTGAAACTTTTGGTATTTGTGAGCAATAAAGATCAAAACTTGACTAAATGCCGTGTTGCACTGTACTTCTAATCCTGAACTGTGATTCTTTTTTTTCCTGGTGCTCAGAGAGTGAAAATGTTCTTACCTCTTTTCTTCCACACTAGGAGGCAAGTGAAGCCTACTTGGTTGGCCTGTTTGAAGACACCAACCTGTGTGCTATCCATGCCAAACGTGTCACAATCATGCCAAAAGATATCCAGCTAGCACGCCGCATACGTGGGGAGCGTGCCTAAAACCTCACCACGATGGGTTTGTCATCCTCGAAGCAAAATCTTCTTCCTGTTATTGGTAGTAATGAACGTTAGATATTTTTTCCATGGGGTTAAAAGGTACCTTAAGTATATGGTTGCAAGTGGAAAAATAGGGGACAGAATTGGGTATTGGCAAGTTTTCTTTCCATTTTCATTTGTGTGTGGATTTTTAATATAAACAAGGGGACATAAAAGCAAACAATGTGGTCAAAAAAATAAAAACATGAATTGTTAAAACTTGTTCACCAAAACAACTTTATAAAAAAAAAATTATAAATAAACTTGTCAAATTTTTCTGGACAATGCCAGCATTTGGATTTTTTTAAACAAGTAAATTTCTTATCAATGGCAACTAAATGGTGTTTGTAGCATTTTTATCATGCAGTAGATTCCATCCATTCACTATACTTTTCTAACTGAGTTGTCCTACATGCAAGTACATGTTTTTAATGTTGTCTGTCTTCTGTGCTGTTCCTGTAAGTTTGCTATTAAAATACATTAAATGATGCCTGTTTTTAGTCTTGATTCTTAAATATTACACACGGGTTATATTGATTAAAAAGTGATCAGCCTTCCCACCCCTTTTGCTCTTCAATGCAAGGCCTCATTCCTTGGAGCAGGTCTAGGAAATACTGGGGATACTGCCTTGGCTGAAGTAGTGTGTATGTGAGGCTCTTTTAAGAGTATAAAATTTGTCTGCTCCACATAAAAGCAGATTTGATGAGTGTAGTACCAGGTGGAGTCTGGAGCTGAATTGAGCTCTCTAAGCTACAGTACTGGGAAACAGCAACTTGTTGTCATTTAGATTCCTTTCTTACTTGATTTAGTGCTGAATTTGGAAGCATTTCTGATTTTCATGGTTTTTTTAATATGGTGTAAGTGGTGGAATGTAGTGGCTTGGGGGTTTTATTTTTCTTGGGTGTTTTTTATTGTGGGTTTTTTTACCCCTTTTCACTCCATTAGTTTCTTGGTTTGTAGATGTTCCCTTTTTGGTTGACTACCTTTCTGTTTCAGTCACACCCTCTAGCATTTTCGAGAGCTTAGTCCACATGTGACTAGTTTCAGCTTTTACACTCCAATCTAAAGGACACTTTTGTACTATTTTTGTTATAATTCTTCACAGAAGCAGTACTTGGACAGGGTCACATGTTTAAAACTTGCTGGGTTTTTGTATTCTCCCACAATTGCTGATGAAAGTTCACACAAAGAAATTTACTGCTGAAATTCCGCCCTGTGAAAACTTGGTTTTAATTTTTTCCCCTGAAATTTGTTTAAGGGTTCTGGCAGACCAGTCTGGAAATGAGTTAAGTGCTGTAGTTCTTGATAGCTCTTGCAGATAATGAAATGAGCTCCACAGAAAAAACGTAGGCAGTGAACAGATTTCACCTCCTTGCTAGGGCTCCCGCAGAGCTTATTTGCTGCTAACTTCTTCTGAGAGGTTTTGAGTGAGCTCTAAACACAAGTGATTTTGTCTCAAGATTTCCAAAGAGGATTAATAAAGATATATTATCCGCTTTGGTATCTTGAACAGAGAGCCAAAAATTACAGAATAAATCACATTTTTCATACCTTGCTCGGCTTTGGTAATGAATGCTGTCTGCCAGGGCTGTGCAAAGTAAAGTCTATTTAAATGGAGTAGCTTGTCACAGGCAAGACTAATGCTAGACAAAATGTGATCACATCCTTTTGATGCCAAGCAATTCATAGCTATCAACTAAAAATTAAGGAAGACTTGTCTTGGAGCACCCAGAACAACTGAAATATAAAAGGTGAGCAACTGAGATTTTACTGACTTAAGCTGTCACTTCTGTCTACTTGATAACAAGCCTGTTAAACTTGCTATCAATGCATTTCAATATCTTTAACTACTTGTTTTGTCCTGTACTTCAGAATTCTGTTTCACATATCTGTCAGCAGTGCTGCAGGCACCTACACGAGCAGGTGATTAGGCTGGGAGATTTTTAATTAAAAAATCTGGAATTGAAGTAATGATAAGGAACTTCTTTCTTTCTTTCTTAGGAATATTAGTAATACAAATCTCGAGATTTTGGTGCTCAAATGAAATACTGAATTCTTGCTCTCTGAGAGAATTGGGGTGAGCAATATCCCCTGTCTCGGTTTGAAAGACTGGTGTCTACTAAGGAAGGCAGCAGCTTCCCTTGAAATGGAAAATGTAAATATCCTCTCTCCAAATTGTTGTAATTTTGAAATTAAGGGGCTCCCAGGCAAAGATATGGGAATAGGAATAAGTTCTTTTTATGAGAACTAAAATAAAAAATGCAGTAATACAGAAAACCAAACTCACTGACAGTCAGAATCCAACCTGACACCTTGTGGGTCAGGGTGTTGGTAGCAGTCCCATTAAATGGTGGCTGCAGCCCTCCTGGAGTGGCAGATGTGGCTCTGTTGGAGCAGTGATCCTGTAGAGAGGTGCAGGTTTCCTCTGAAGGTCCAGTGGTGGTGTGGATGGGCCTGATCTTCCTCTGGGAATCCAGTGGAGAAGGCTGCTTTGGTGTTTTGAAACTCGGGTTTTTGTCCTGGTAGGAATGCTTGGCTCGTCCCCCTGCGTGCAGCATCTCGCAGTGGGATGGTGTAAGTTCATCAGTTACCTAGTGAGACTGCCCATTAGCAGAGACATCTCCCCGGACTGAGGGTGGGTCGTGGAGGAGGTGAAGAGCACTGCCCCACCTGGTTTCAGCAGATGGTGATAGAATTCATCTGGTTTCATCTTGCACTGCAACCTGAGACACGCAGTTCAACTGACTGTGCAGATAAATTGTTCAAGGCAGAGGAAATCCTAATGGAAGATCAGGGGATCAGGAATCTGAGCAGATAACAACATTTTAGTGTGCAGTGCTTTACCTCCAGCTTAGGGATGAACTTGGCCTTTTTGGAAGTTGGGGTCCTAGAGATGCCAGGTGAATCCTGATAGTGTTTAGCTGTCTGAGCCTGTATCAATGCCAAGGAACTTCAGTTTCTAAAATAGTTTACCTCCTTTCCCCTCCTTCCCCCCTATACTGTTTTTGCTGTCTCCTGGGCAATTCAGATACAGCTGAGACTTGGAATACCAGAAGCAAGTTCTGGTCCTGTGGAGCAGTTTAACTGTACTGAGTGGAGGGATGGATGTTAAGTGGCTCCTTGTTAGTAACAGTCATAATTAGAAATTGGACATCTCTTTAGGATGTTGTTTGATGTATGTCCACAGCCCAATTTCTGAATTATTTTGGTGAGGTCCTTTATAATGTGTATGTGATAAGTGGGTTTTATATTTGTATTTTAACAGCTGTATTTACTTATCTTTTCCTCCAGAGTACAAAACCCTATTTTAAGCTGATTGCTTTGTATCAGCAACACAAAAAGCTTGCTTACCAGAGCCAAAAATTAATGTAGTGGGAAATAGTTCAGACACAAGATCAGTCCCTCTTGTGTGACTTTATCAAATTCAGTGGGCAGTTCTTGAGAGTTTGACTAACACAGAGCTTAAACCCAGCATTTCAGATTTTATTCAGGAAAGTAACTTGCTGATATAAAGTAACTAATATTAGTGTACCTATGTTTTAATGGTGCATCTCTGGGCCATGTTCCTCCAGCCCTTTATCCTACCTGGCAGTAGCTATTAGGTGATCCTGATCCAGGCACCAGATTCCACTTTTTTAAGTGACTGAAACCAGTGTGTCTCACATCCATACTCCCTGTGCCGCTGTTTTTGGTCAATTAGCCAGAACTGGACTCTGCATATCTGCTTGCTCTGGAGATCTGGAGCTTAATTTTAAGATTCAAGGTTCAATAAAATACAGGCAATGCTCTGGTCAAATATTTTGTTCACTGCAATTTTATGTCTTGCTCTGGCAAAAAACCACGTAACTTTTCTTGGCCTTCATGGGAGTAAGAACTTAGTAACACTTTTCATATGACTTGGTTTTAAAGGCTGGAATTAAGAGGAGGAATTCTAGTGTTGGGATAGTTGTTGGGTTCCTTTTTCCCCCTGATCCAGATCAGGAGGATATTGGGGGGCTGTTTGCTCAGCTTTTACTTGTGTCTTACTCAGATGTGTAATGAATCATCCTTAGTGATGTTTTTGCACTAAGTGGATGTTGCAGACCTGTTTGTGGCAGGTTGGCCTCTAAGTATTTTGTTGAACAGAAAGCCACTGTTTATGTATTTGTCTTTTTTAAAAACTCTGTGAGGAGGCTTTGATCTTTTGATCTTGGTAATACAATGTCAAAAAATAGCTGAGTGTGTAAAAAGCTTTACATCTGTCAATAGTAGTGTTAAAAAGGAATAGTTAGGACTGCATAGGCTTATTGGATCTTCCTGTAAGCTACCTTTTTGATTGCCTTCCTGGGAATATTACCAGTTACGTGATCACAACTAGATAAATATACAAGAAATTTCTTATTTTAACTGAAGAGCCTTGCCCAATTCTGAGAAATGGCTGCAAAATGCTGATGCTCAGGTATGCTCTCAGTTGCAGCTCACCTAGGCCGAAGCTTTCTGCTTTTTCCTTGATGGTGATCTTTACTGTCCCTCTGCAGCAGTAACACCAAAGATCAGGACACTGGGGTAAAATCCCGCAAAAAATGAGGCTGGGAGTCAAAGGCAGGACGTGTGTGCTCTCCAAGTCAACATCATAGGTGCTCTTCAGTGGGAAATAAGCCTGGATTCTCTGTCCATCTCTCTTGAGAACCCATTTGTAAGCTTATATGTAGCTCGTGGTTTGAGATGTGCGCTCACATTCTCTGCTTTGTCCCCTGCCAGCAGCATCCCCCTCATCTCCTTCTGCAGGCAGGCTATTACACACAGCATGGTCTCTAGCAGCAGGGGTGCTTTATGTTACTGAAAGCTCCTGTGATGTCAGAAAGATATAAGAAGTAAAAAAAAAAAAAAAAAAAAAACTGAAAAAAAAATCCCTACAGCTCTGGAAACCACTTGTGTCTCCTGATGGTGTCAGGACTGAGGGTTCTCATCCTGCTCCCTTGAGAGGAGCTGCCCTCACCTCCTCTTGGTGCTCCTGCATGTGCTGTTTTGTGGAAGCATCCCGAGCAAAACCCAGCTGGGAGATGTCTGTTCCCTACACATCCCAGAGTGAGTGAGAGCTGATCCCAGCGTGCCTCCCTGATAAATGTTGGCCCTTAGGTTTGTCCCTACCACGCTGCTCCTGAGCAGTAGCTCTCTGCTCCTGCCAACCTAGATTTGCAAGAAATCGTGTGATTTCAGCTCCTTTAGTTTCCCTCAGCATCTGCTGCGTTGGTGAGGGGTACATTCTCTCTTCTGCCTTCACCTTGCGCCTGCTTTGAGGAGAGGCTGCGACGACACCGCAGTCATCATCAGGTGAGCGCTGTTTGTTCCCTTCTTTTGGCGCACCGGAGGAGCAGGGAGCCCGACGGACCAGCATTCCCAGCCCTGCTCAGGCCTCCCCCTCTCAGTGCATCACTACCTGGCAGCCGAGCCCCTGGCAGCAGCCCGCGGCTGGGAAGGCTGCCAGGCGAACACATGGGCACGGATGCGGGCCGCGGGGAGCGAGCGGGAGCCGGGCACGGCAGCACGGGCGGCCCAGCTGGATGCGGCCCCGGCCCCGGCTCCCGCCGCGGGGCTGCGCGTCCCTGCAGCCGCAGGCTGGAGCCGCTTCAAACGCCTCAGTGCCGGCTAATTCGGGGCAAGGGAGAGCTGCCAGGCTCGGGCGTGCGGATCGCAGGGACCTCGGGCTTTGGCTCGGCTGTGGAGCAGGGGAGGGAGCTGGCAGGAGCGGCACAAGTTCCGTGCGCTGCCTTTGCTGACGCGCTCTGCCCGCAGGGCTGGCGACGGGGGCTCTTCCTGTGTGCCTGCCGCCATCTGCCCCCCGTGGGGCCAGGGAAGATGCTCAGGGGAGCGGAGACTTCTTCAGCAGGTCCTGGGAGCGCGGGCAGCCTTTGGAGCACAGGGCCAGGCTGATGCCGGCGCTGCTCTCCCTGGAGGGCGCCGTGGGAGCTGGGACTCCAGCGGGCGGGTGCGAGCAACAGGAGCGGCCCCGGTGCTGGTTGGAGGGATCGTGCTGTGCATGGATGCACGGCCTTCCTGGCATGCTGAGGTCTGTTCTTCCAGGAGAGCTTTGCCGTGTTCCCAGGGCACGACCTGAGCCGTGGTTTGCAGTGCTGGCTCTCGGAACAGTGGCTGAAGTGACACAAGGGAGTTGTGACCTGCTCCTGACTGGACTGGGATGAGCTGGGTGGGGAGCTCAGTTGTTTCCTGAGACAACACAGCACCGACCGAGGGAAAGCATTACACAATGTGTGGACACGCGGGAGCTGTCGGCTCCCTCCAGCCCCCTCTTCGGGTCTGTGTGTGCAAAAAATGAGAAAAAGTGCTTTTCTTTTCTTTCATTGTTGGGGAAGAGGGACTCATTTGGTGGATTGAGGTTAGAGGCTTTTATGGTGATGCCATCTCCAGCCCCGAGGAAGGAAATCCTTGCCCCCTCCCCTTCCCTGGGACATGAAATGCTTTAAAATTATGGCATTTGTCCTTGTTTTGAAGGGTGGGACTGGCTCTTTGATAAAACCTCCAGCTCTGCTGTGCAGCTCAAACATAGTGGAGTTAAGAGACGTTTTCTGCCTGGTGTCATCTTGAAGCCTCACAGACACCGAATCCCTCTAGAGGAGGGCACATCTGTTCAGGAATCTGATCTCATTTCTGCCTTATAGGTTCTCCAGCTAAATGGACCATTTGCTTTCATGAAAGTAATTGCTTTGAACGCTGTGGAAAAGAGAAGCCAAAGCCACAGACAACATCTAACCTTGCTGGTGTTTATTCAATAAATTAATAAATACTAATAGGGCAGCATTCAGGTTCACAACAGTGTGCAGCCTATTTTTAAGCACTCCTGGGTACTGCTAGAAGAGCACCCAGGGCAGCAGCCACTCTCTGTGATGTGCAAACCCTGGCTGTGGGTGCAGACAGGGGTCACAGTGCACCCAGGAGCATCGTGGAGCCAGGGCAATGCACCTCCACAGGAACACATCTGCTCCTGCCCTGCCGAGGAGGAGCTGCTCTGGCTCCACTGCTGCTGCTGCTGGCACTGAATTGTCCTCCTGTGTTGGGGAAGGCGAAACAGGAAGGCCTGATAAATATGGTTGCCTGACAAAAGACTTTGAGAATATGGAAACTGTAAGCGAGATTGAAATGAAAGCCTGGCAGATGCCCCAGAGTCTCCTACACTGCTGGCCTGCCTCGCCTGAGCCTCAAGAGATCTGTGCAATGCACCAGTGCCAACACCAGGATGCTGTCGGCCTTGGCTGTTCCTGGGGCTGCCTTGGCCTTCCTGCTGCCCGGATGCTGTGCAGGCAGGGAATGTGCTCCCAGCATGGAAGGAGCACAGCCAGCCTGGGAAGCCTGGGTCACTCAAGCTCCGTGTCACGGTGACTTGTGTGCTCTCCCTGCATGTCAGAGAGGCATAACTCCCTTCTTGCCATAAATCTTCTTCCCTCCCCTGCTGCACCAACCTGCCCCTCTCTGCACCCCTATAGCCCTGCTCCCTGTAAAACAGGAGCACCACAACATTCCCTGTCTGAAAGGAGCAGGGGGTCTTCCCCACGCACAGGCAGGCTCCCTCTCCTGCCACTGCACCCACCCACAATAAAAATAGTGTTATAAATACATATATTTATTGTAAATATATTATTGTGAATTGTATGTAATTATATACGTGCATACTAAAATTTATAATAATAATATGTTATTATTTAAGCCTATGAGGTTAAGCAGATGCTTTTTTAATGCTTAAATTATATTTATGATAATTATATATTTAGGCATATTAAAAAACATTCCCTCAATCTCGTACCAATGTCACAAGGAGAGGAATGGAGTATTACGATGGAAGGTTGCTGCTGGCTTTATATATATAAAAATATATAATTTTTCTCTATAGGACTGTTAAAGGTAGGTTGCCCAAGGTTTACTTGTTAAGATTACCTTTTCTGTATTTTTTTTTTTTTTTAAGTTGCAGAAGTTAAACGGAATTTTCAGAAAGAAGAAACGTTTTTACTGATGTACAGTGTTTGAATGGCACCAATCAAATTATGGAGCTCACAGGGCCACAGGCAGCAGGGGCCAGCCCGGGCACTTCCTTTGGAGGCTGTGAAGGGCTGACCCCTGGAGAACAGCGATTTCCTTCCCTTCCTCCCTCCCTCCCGTGCATGGACCTTCTCTGAGAGCCACCTTCCCAGTCTGGGGACAGCCACAGCGCAGTTCTAGTGACGACTTCTTTCTTGGGTTTCTTTTACTAAATATAAGAAAATTCGTTTTGTTTCTCCAAGAGTCTTCCATCCTGCTGGGATTCCAGCACACGCCCTGCAGAGCAGCTCGGACTCAAGGTGTTGGCCTCAGCCTCCAGCTTGCAGAGACAGTGTGTGAGGGAGATGAGGAATGGGGTGCAGTAAAGCCAGTGGCAGAGCAAGTGTCCAGTTCCGATAGGCTCCTGGCTGGATTTGGGGTTGCACAAAGCTGTGGGGTTGGGGCTTTCACTGCCAGGTGGGTGAAGATGGCTCCACTGTCTGCAGCTCACTTTTGAGTGAAGTAAACAGGCAGCAGATGCTGACTGGCACCACATGGAAGTGCTTTTATTTAGCTCCGTGGTGCTGCTGCTGTCCTCAGGATGTAGTGTGGTGCTAATCACTCCTTCAGCTGGCCTAATTGTGATAGGTTGGTCCTGAGTTGCAGCTGCTTTTATCCCAGTAATGTGGGGGTTCATAGAGCAGCTATTGCTGCATGCCTTGAGTGCAGGAGCTGCTGGACCAAGGTGCCAAATCTCAGCTCCTGGGTGAGACCCAGTAAGGTGCTGAGCTATAGCTTTGGGTTGAAGGCAGTCAAAATAAAACTGGCCAAGCTCTTACCCACAGGTATTTATAAAATGCCACATTGTGACCAAGGCTTCACAAGCTGAGGAAGGGCACACTGGAAGTGTTTCCATATCAAATAAACTCAGGACCAAGTACAACAAACCGCAGGGTGGAGCAAAAGTGTGATGGAGACTCAAACAAGCAAGAAATGAGGACTGGGGCTGCAGTCAGCACTGGGAATAGACACCCAGTTCTTTCTGTGAGCCCAGGAGCAGGATTTCCCTCCCCAGCCTTGCCCTAAGGACGACTTTCTCAACTCTTTTCGGCAAATTACATCGCTTCTGAATATTTGTTTTCTCTCCTAAAGACGAGGTTGCTGCTTTTATGCCTTTGCAGTGTGGCTGGGAGTGTTTGCAACACGCTCCAAAGAGCCGGCAGCCACTGGGTGTGGTTTACCCAGGAGAGGAGGGGTTTAGCTCCTGAAATGCACCCTCCTCCCATTACAGGTCCTCTGAAAGCTGGAATCGATGCTCCGCTTGGCATCGCAGGAATTCAGGTGGGACCACAGAGGTCTCTCCTGGGAAGCTTGGAGAGGAGTGCATTTCTGCTGATGGAAGTCAGCTTTCAGCAATGCTGTTGAGCTCCCTGCTGCTTTAAATGCTTGCCTAGATGTTAATAATGATGTTGTTCCATAGCTGAACAGATTCAAACAGTGGGAAATACACCCACCTTATTTAGAGGTGGCTAAATAAGCATATTTCATTTAATCAAATGTCATAACACTCTTTTGGCATTAGGCCTGTTCTTGGTGTCCCCTGTGCTGTTTCCTGTGTCTCTGTTGGGTACAGGGCTGGGTGGTGCTGATATTGGCAGCCAAAATGTTGATTTTGTTTTTTTTTTTAATGAGGAACCAACATTTTTGACTGAGGATTTTGGCTCCACTTTGTGACTGCAATCAGCCAGTGACAGTTGAAGACTATGACATTAAAAATATATTTTTTAACGACAGTTAATTGATCCTCATGGGAAATTAGCATGCAATGGGTTGTTTGCTCTCTATTTATCACTCTGCTCTGCTGAACAAACTTGGCTGTGCTGTCTGCTCCTGTATTTCTACTGTCATCCATGAATCCCCCCTACCTTGGTGATGCCAGGCTTGGATTTCAGGAGGCAGAGGCTTAACCCCAAGCTGCAGGCAGCAGCCAGGTGCCACTGGACAGCCTAGGCTGATGGGTGGTTTCAGACATTCTATGGGTGCTCTGCTCCAGTCTCCATCCCCGTTTTTCTTTCTGCTGCTTTCCTTCTCCTGCCCTGCTGTGGCTCCAGCTGGGAAGCCGGGGCCATGTGTGTGTCCCCAGGCTACACACAGAAACTCGGCTTTCTGCAACTGACTGGCTCTGGAGGGAAAAAGGGGAGCATGTCCCTGCCTGGCTGGCACGTTAAGCAGATGTTCAGTCTGCAGACCTCATTTCAGGCAGGCAGCAATGAGAAGGGAAGAGAAGATTTTCTCTCCTCCCCGAGAGCCAGCGGTGCCCTCGCAAATCTCCTGCGTTCGCAGCGCCAAGCTGCAAACCCGGCGTGGGCAGCTGTGCTGGAGCTGCTGGCTGGATTGCAGGGATGCTCCCTCCCAGGATATTCGAGTGTGTGTGAGGCTGGCTCCAGCTGCAGAGGTGGAATGGGCTGAAAGGATGCTTTAGAGGCACTGAAGAAATGCTGAGAGAAAATGCTGGAAGCTTGGGGGTTTATGGGGCTGTGTCACAGCTGAGCTGACCGCTTTAGTTCTCCTTCGAGCTACTCTCTATTTATTTCTTTCAGAAGCAGCTCAATTTTTCATAACTGCCCTGTGTGAAAGGCTTATTATTTTCTGTTGTTGTTGTTACTCTCCAAGGTTACACGGCATGTCTGGCAGAAATGCAGCCCTAGGAAGGAGCTGAGCCATCTTGGCTCCGTTTTCGCATCCATCCAGACACCTTTGCCCTCACCCCCAGGCAGCAGTGATGGGGAGATGTCCCATTGACACAGGGATGTAATAAGGGTTAGAAATTGAATAACTGGGCACAAAGAGCTAATTAATGTGTAGATGTGCTCTAGTTAATTGGGGAGACTATAAACACCAGTCTGCCCGGGCTGGACACAGTTAAGGGGAGGGGCTTTGCACCTTCCATCTGACACAGAAGGAGCAGAGTGAGCAGTTCTCAGCCTTGTGCTCCAGATAAGAGGTCAGCTTTCCCATTTCCAGGTTAGCCATGCTCTCGCAGCTCCATCTATGCAAACATTTGTTAATTGACTCCTCGTGTTCCCATTTAAATTGTTTTAACTGCACAAATGACTTCTGTGTAATGGTCAAAATTATAGGCAATGTCTACTTGGAGAGCAGAGCATCTGTGCAGCAGGCTGGGGAATTCTGAGTATTTCTTGGAAGAAAAAGGAAGGACAGTGGTGCCCTATTAAAGCTGTTCCAGAATAAATCTAGCACTGAGAGGAACCACTTTAACCCAGGTACTCCCTAAGGAAGGTTTTCCTTTCAGCAGCAGCACAACAGCCAGCACAATGGGATGCTCCAGCAAAAACCCTCTCAGGGCTGCACCAGGCAGTGTCTGCCTTTCACGGGATGCTGCAGGAGTGACAGGCACCAGGCTGGCTTCCCCTGCTTGGCTGCTCAAAAAACCCAAGGAACACCCGTTGTGGTGACAATGGTTGAAGCTGCTTTGGGTAAATGCTTCAACTTCCCATCACAACAAGAGGTGTTCCCTGTCCTAAGGCTTCTCCTGAGTCCCACATCCACCCAGAGAGCGCCACCGGCGCCGCTCCGGAGGCGCAGCTGCTGGGAGAAGAAATGTGCTGCCAGCTAATACAGCAGGTACTCCACTCACAGCCGGGCTGGGATGTGGGAAGCACTCCCATGGGAACCTGGCCGAGTCGTGCTCCCCATCCAGCTCCCTCTGTTGTGCCTCCAGTGGGACAGCAAACCAACCTCATCCTGGGCTGCAGCAGGAGAAGTGGGGTAAGGGAGGGGATGCTGCCCTCGTGAGACCCCGCCTGCAGTGCTGCATCCAGCTCTGGAGACACCAGTGCGACAAGGACATGGATTTGCTGGAGTGAGGAGAGCTGGTTGTCCAGCTTGCAGAAGAAAAGGCTCTGGAGAGGCTTTGCAGCACCTTCCAGTACCTAAAAAAAAGCTGGAGAAGGGCTTTTTTGCAAGGGCCTGTAGTAAAAGACAAGGGATAATGGCTTTAGACTGACAGAAGGTAGGTTTACTTTAGATACTGGGAAGAAATTCTTAGCTGTGAGGGTGGTGAGGCACTGGCACAGGGTGCCCAGAGAAGCTGTGGGTGCCCCATCCCTGGAAGTGTTCAAGGCTACGTTGGATGGGGCTCTGAGAAACCTGGTCTAGTGGAAGGTAACCCTGCCCATGGCAGGGGGTTGGAACTGGATGATCTTTAGGGTCTCTTCCAACCCAAATCATTCTGTGGTGATTCTGTGACTGATTACTCTTCTAAATTNGGCTCTGAGCAACCTGGTCTAGTGGAAGGTATCCCTGCTCATGGCAGGGGCTTGGAACTGGATGATCTTTAGGGTCTCTTCCAACCCAAATCATTCTGTGGTGATTCTGTGACTGATTACTCTTCTAAATTGAAAATTGCTCCTGTTATTTTGTACCTATCCAGGGAGCAGTGGTTCTGAAGAATTTCATGAGGAGTTACTTGGTGTGCACGGGGACAGTCTGGGCAGTTTTCTTCTAGCAACAAGGAAAAAAGAAATGAGAGTAAAAGACTCACATGGGACAAAGTCTGCCTGGGGCTCAGAGTCAATTCAGAGTGCCTGTGCACAGGAAAAAAATGATTTAACAGAACACAGGGCTCCATTCCCAACAGTGTGGAACACCTTGAGCCCAAGGGGGGGGTTTCACAGGAGCCTCTGTCTCTGGCAGGGCTTCTGAGGGCAGTGGCCATCCCAGCACCTGCCTGGCTGGGCTGTGGCCACTGCGAGGCACCGAGTGACAGCCAAGGTCACTGCAGCTCCACCAGAGCACACAGACTGATGGTTCACCTGGAGAAAATGGCAACTGGGGCTGAAAAGGAGGGGGTGACAGAGCTGGGACATGATTTTGGGGAGCAAGGGGGAGAAACTGAGGGTGTTTGCTCAGCAGATATGCTGAGGCTACATGGCACAGAGAAAGATGGATCCCTGCCTTCCTCTGAGCCGGTCTCATCCCATGAAAACAAGAGGCCAGAGAGTGAGGTTTATGACTGGAGTGTCTGAAACAAATCAAAGGAAAGAATATTTGGCTTGCCTGAGTGTGGCAGGGAACATGCCAAATATTTCATGTGGGAGCACAAGGGTCGAGGTGTTGCTGTGCTCTGTGTTGGAGTGGCACATCCTGGTGGGCAGGGACTGATAGCAGCAGCAAGGAATGGGCCTAAAGTCACAGATATTGGGCCAGAATTTAAATTAAAACACTACAATTTATTATACAGCTCAGTGGGACAGAGTTGAGAACAAAAATCTGGATGTCACCCCAGGGGATTGTAGTCTGCTTTAGAGACCTCCAGTTGCACTGCACTGCTGATCTCCTGCCTTCCCAGTCCCTTCCCTGCTCTCTCCCCAGTCCTCCTCCCTTCTGCAGCTGATGCTGGCTATAGAAAAGGACAGGATTTCAGACACAGGACAAAAATGGTCTTTCATTTCCATCCACCTGTGTTTGCTCCCTCACTTGTCTGTCTGACTTCCTAAGTCAGAATTTAGCACTTATCACCTCCCCTTCCCATCCCCCTTAATTTTTCTGTCTTGTGATTTGGGTTTTCCCTGGGCATTACCCTACTCCTTGGGATGCAAAATTTCCTTCTAGGGGCATCACTTGAACATACACACATAATATTAAGGCTGACAAGGGGAGATGAGAAGTGTGGAAGCCGTGTGAGGGGTATGGTGTTTGTATAAAGCTTCCAGAAATGACAGATCACTGAACTGGATGGCAGGAATGGCTCTGCAGCCTGAACCCACCACACTGGGCCAGCTTGGGGCTGGAGGTACTGCAGGGAAACCCCTCTCCTCGGGCAGGTTGCTGGAGGAGCAGCAGAAACTCCTGTGTGAGCTGAGCCAGACAGAAAGAAACATTGTCGTGGCTATTTTAGGATTTTTGTGCTGCCGCTCCTCACCATCCTGTCCAAATACATCCCTTTAATGGATGCTGCCTGAGAGGAAGCACATACATCCTCCTGTGAGAGGGTGCCTGGCCCATAAGCCTGTTTCCCAACACTATAAATTGGTCCTATAAAAGATGTTGCTCCTCCCTGCCTCTCCTTAATAACTCCATGCCGTGGCTATAACAGCGCTTTGCTGCCACCGTATTTTTCACCAGGACTCCAGTCCCCCTCTCTTTTTCCTCCCAGGTACTGAACAGCTCCTGGCAAAACCAGGCAGTTCAGCATCCCAGAGGGGTCTGGTGGGTGTGCTCTGGGAGGAGGTGGGACACTGGGCACAGAGGGGAGGGCGGTGGCAGTAGGGCCACCGGAGAATTTGGGAGCTGAGTGGGTGCACAGAGTGAGGCCCCAGCAGCTCTGCAGTCCCAAGGTAAATCCACTGCTTTTCCAGACTCACCCTCCTGGGATGATCCCTCTGACGACCACAGTGCCCTGTGGGAAGCCCAGCCCTGAGACAGCAGCTGCTCTGGGGGCTGTGGGCTCATCCTCAGGGACTCAGCATTCCTTGTTGTGTGAGGGGCATCTCTGCTGCTCTCATCCAACCTGCCTTCCTGATGGATTGTGCTGCCCAGTGCCAAACAACACAAATGTGGGGGTGAAATGGAGCAGGGAGGATTCCTAGCTGCCTGCCCATCTCCTGCCCATCCCAGCACACCCTTGGCACACTGCTGGGTTCCACAGGGAGCACCAGAGACCCTACTGACACCCCTTCCACTCGGGGGGAGACTTGCAGCTTTATTTAAAAACAGTAAATGCCCAATTCCCCCTACAAGTGACCAAGTGGGGAAGTGCTTATCTGCACCCTGTTCCCCCCTCCCCAGTGCCACTGGGACCAGCAGCAAGGTTGGGTCCTCTCTGCTTGACAGACAGCCAAGTGGTGGCTGCAAGCATTTTTTTGTGGCTGGTACCTGGGGCTGCTCCTCTTCCTTGTCTGCATGGGGAATGTAGCAGAGTAATCTGTGTCTGGAAGTTCACGTTCCCTGGCAGTTCATGTTCCCAAGTTTCTTTTCCTTTCACTGAACGTTAAAGAGGTGACGTGGTCTCCCTCAAAAATAAATGCATCCCTTGGGTGCTCAGTGTGTAAGCAGAATGCAGTGTGGCTCTGAAAATCTGCACAATCAGGGAATTGTGTATTAGGACAATAAAGGTTTAAAATAAACCCTTAGAGATTTCTCTGTCAGTTGAAGCTTGAAGGTATCCCTTGGTCACTGGGCAAAGCCTTGGGGGTAACTCTAGGATGTGTTCACCTCTTCTTGTGTCCCTTGTGTGCATGGCTGGGTGCCTTGGGGGCAACAGGGCAGGGCTGTGTGCTGCAGGGGATGCCCCAGCCTGGGGCCAGAGGCACCTTTGTGCACAGAAATGGGACTGAAACATGCTGATCCTCTCTGGTGCTCACCACGGGAGGGAGAAGGGGAACTTCTCAAAGCCATAAAATCCTGTCAGCTCCCATCTGGCACATCCTGCCCAACAGGTTGGGTAAAACCAAGCAGGTGCAATGTCTTCTCTCTCACTTGTGCCTAGATTTTTAAAAAAGAAGATCCCTTCCCCTTGCTGTTCATTCCCTCCCATCCGAGCTGTGACTCTCCTGCTGCAACCCTGCAGCAAGCTGCTGTCAGGAGCAGCCCCCTGGCTTCATGCTCTTCCAACAAAGCATGGCCAAGTATTTGCATGAGGGCAGCTTTAATGAGCTGCTTTTCTAACGATGTAAATAATCTTGTCATCTTCCTGACAAATTAATGTTTAACACCCTCCCCCTCTTTCTAATAGACTAAAGTGTTAACCATTATTGCTTTGGGGCTCATTAATATTTTGGAGTACAGTAGTGACACTGGGAGAATGCTGGGAGGTTGTGTGAATTAATGCTCCTTTGCCTGTCAGGGTATTTAAGTCTTAGGTTTGGGACGTGGGTGATTTAAATAATTCCCATGGATTCCTCAGCTTCCCTTGTCACATGCATGGGGACAGGAGAAATCACACGCCCAAGCACGATTAACTAATGAGCTGTCTAATGAAGTGCTTCTGACTACAGGCATTAACCATCTACTGCCAAACAGATCAGTGGGAGGAAAAAAAAGGCATAATCCCATGTCAGAGTTCCCTAGTGTGTCACCCTGCCTTTGGTGGCAGAGGCTGGTCCCACCCCATGTGTGAGAGATGCTCACTTCTGACAGGAAAAGATTTATTTACCCAACCCAAATAAAATCTGCCCATTTAGCAGCCTCGAGCATGGGGCTGCCAGCTACAAACCCCAGCAGGAACCCAAAATGAACAGCCCACAAAATGAGGGGAAATATAATGAAGGGAAAAATAACCCCAGGATCTTTCTTATCTGCATGTATCAAACACAGATTATCACACAGATGCTCCGACAACACACCTTTCCAATATGTGAAAGTCACACATTTGTAAGGCCAGGCCCTGTCTCTGGAGCTGGATTTGCCAGCTGCAGGCACTGTCTGTCCCAAACAGGGGCTGCAGGGCCAGAAAGCAAATGCAGCTCTGCTTCCTAAGGCAGCTAAATCCAAAACTTTCCATGGAAGCAGAATAGACACTGTCTGCAATTGGCTGAAATGCTGTGCATGGGTCAGCAATGCTTCTGGGAGGTGTGAAATGTCACCTGTGGGATGCAGGGAACCAGCTCCTCCCAGATTACTTCAAGGAATTAAAAGCATCTCCTGGGGCTTCAGCCTTTCTACCCCTTGGGCTGGGACTGAGTTATTTACCCAACCATGACATTTCTCAATCCACAAGTAACCAACGTGTCCCTCTGTTTTTCTCCTGGAGCAAAGGGGGGTGTTGAAGTAAGGGTGTCCCTGCAGGCTCACAGAGGATCAGTAGCATTCCTGGTGGCTTAATCCTCACTGGGCTGTTTGGGGGGGTTTGGAGGGGTTTGGAGGGGTTTTGTGCTGAGGTGGGATGTAGATATGGGTCCTGGAGAGTTTGGTCCCCCTGTTTTCTGGGGTGAAGTGCGTATCTAATCGCCATTCCCAAATCCAGGATTCATGATGCATTAAATGGGATCTTTACTGTGGGTGTGGGCTGTGAGTTTCCACCTAATTCCCTGTGTTTAGACTATTTCCCCAGGGGCTGTTTGGGGCCCTGCTCAGCCTGGGCTGGGCATCTCTCCTGTAAGTGTTTCCTGACTTCCCAACGTGCAGGAAGTGGTTTTGAGGGATGTTGCGGAAATTCTTTGTCTCCACTTCCTATTTCTTTTCCTGCTCACCCCCCTTCAGGCAGGCACGTGTGCTGCCTGCTCCAGCAGCCTTGGGCTTCCTTGTTCTGGGGCATGTCTGGTATTTTATGCTTTATAAAGGATGGCAAGGGCTGGTTTTTGGTCACCAGTGCTGGCCTGGGCAATGCCCTGTGCACTTGGTGTGGCCAGGCACTGCTGTGGCTGTCCTGATGAAGCACAGGGGCTTTCTCCAGGCTGATCCATCTTTCCCAGAGGCTGGGTGGCCCTTGCTCTGCTGAATGTCCTCCCGCTCAGGTGCTGGGAGAGCACAGTGGGTTTGGGTGCAGGCTGAGGGCATCCCTTCTTCTTTTCATCCTGGATTAATGGCTTTATTCCCACAAACAACAGGATGTGGGAGCTGCCAAACATCCTGGTGTTTTCTGACAGCATTGTCAGCAGCTACTCCTGGGTGCTCATGTCCTCAAAGGGAGAGCAATTCACATGCTGGAAAGGGAATTTCTGCTACACAGAATGTGCCTGTGCAGGGAGGAGGCCAATGGTCGTGCCTGCAGTTTGGTTTTGTGGTTTATAATCCAGTACTTCCCACTGTGGTAGGAGATATGCTGATGCTGCTGGGACGAGGGCCAGCCCAGCTCCTCTCTCTGCCTCCAATCTCTTCCAGCACCACAGAAGCACCTGAGCCTGCATGGCAAAAGGGATGGGATGGCCCCATGGCAAAGGGGTCTCACTGTGGCTTGGAAAACCCTGGGCAAGCTCTGCTCCCTGTTTCACCCCCCCAGCAGCGCCAGGGACATGCTGGTTACCCCAGGAATTGCTTGGCTTGGTGTTATTTTGGAGCTTCAAAATGTTCAGCTGGATTATTTTTTTGTCGGGGTTTCTTCTGTTTGCTTGTTTGTTTTTTTCCCAGACATTTATCCAGCAGCCTCACGAGTTCTCTGGTTGAGGCCAGGAACTGGTGAGGCTCTTTCTGCCAGCCAAAAGGAGCCCATGGGCAGAGCAGCACCAGGCACCTGCCTTTGCCAGAGGTGTTTCCCAGTTCTATGATCGCTGTGCTACACCGGGGAAAACCAAGGGATGCTACAGGGTATCGGGCTGGATAAACTCTGCAACACCAGGAGTGGGAATTTGTTAACTTCTCCAGCTTCCCGTAGACTCTGCGGGACTCCCGTCCCTCCTGCCATCCCAGAAGCTCCCACTCCCTGCCTCTGAGCATCAGCCCAAGGCAGGGACGGCAAGCTCTTACCTGCTGGCCCCGGGCAAGTCCTACTGGGAGTCTGAAATACAAACCCGAATTCTGAGCCACAGCCCCATCTAATGGCAGATCCAGCAGCTCCTGCCCAGCGCGGGGGTGCGGGCGGAGCGAACCCTGCCCCGAGCCGGGGGCTCCTCCCTGGCAGGGCGGGCCAGCAGCGACACAGCAGCGGCTGTCCCCTCCCCTGGGACACCCCGGGCTCTGGCTGTGGTTTCCCCCCTTTTTTCCTGTGTGGGAAAGCTGCTCTGAGGAGCTGTGCTGGCTCCTGGCACTCAAGTGCAGCCGTGCCAGGACTGTGGGCAGCATTCCCGGCAGGAGCACGGCTGGGACCGGGAGCAGCAGCCCATGGGCACAGCAGCCTGCACACAGCTCCTGGCTGCTGCAGGGGCTGGGGCACTGCGGGAAACACAGCCTCAGCTGGCTCCCAGCCCCTTCCAGCAAGGAAAATTGGGGAAATTTCTGGCAAACTCACGGGGTGGGCCCTGGGATGTAGAGCTGGGACAGGCGCTCTCTCCCCTGGGCCGCCTGCTCCTGGGCTGAGCCCCTGCAGCCGTGTGGAACTCTGCCCCCATGTCCCTGTGGCAGCAGAAAGCTCACCTGATTGTGGCTTTGACTGGATTTAAGTGCTGCCCGTGGCTGAGGCAGGAAAAGCCCCGATAAGTGAGGCCGGTGGGGTTTGTTTTGCCGGGATGGCTCAGCCCAGCTGCTGCCTGGAGCGGGGTCCTGCCTCTGCTTGGTGCCTCGCTGGCTGCAGCATCCGTCCCTCCTCTGCAGGGGCTGGCGGCACTGGGGCAGCCTGAGGAGGCTGCTGCTGCCGCTGCTGCCTTCGGGGGACACTTTCAGGCCAGCCAGGTCAGTAGCTGGTTTAGGGTGGTTTGGCTTTGGAGTTTCTTTTTTAACCGTGTTTACACATATCTTCAAATATTGGTGTTGCCTCAAACCCAACTCGCAGTGCCAGATGTGGCTGGTCCTGTGTTCTGGAGCCAAACTGTGGTGTCGAGATGATCTCACAGCAGGCTGGGGAGCCTGGCTGCTCTGCTGTGTCCCTCCAGGGTGCAATGAGGTGGGCAAGCCCTCCCTGGTGCTGTGGGGATGTTGGAGTCACGTCATCCCCGTGTGCCAAGGTGTGCCCTGGCACCGTGTGTGCATCCACAGGCCTGGCTGTGTCACCCAGCCTGCCTGGGTGAGCTTGTTTGGGACTGGGTGCTGCCAACAGCAGCACACAGCAGGGGAATGAAGAGGATGTAGGAACCTGGCTGCAGCTCCTTGCCTTAAAAACAACTGTGGGGTTGAAGCCAGAATCAGGATTTTTTCAAGGCTGGCTGAGAGAAACGCTCCTGTGGCTGGCAGAGAAGCTCCTCTGTGCAGCCCCACTTTGGTGGCTCTGGTTTTCCACACGACTTCCAGTGCTATAGGTATTTCCCTTCACCTCTCACTTCTTCCGTGCATGAGGCTGTGCCCTGATCTCCCATGTGACCTGGTCCCTGAGTCCCTCATGCTGGTTGAGTCTGAGTGGGGATGGTGATTTTGGGGCTTTTTTAGAGCCCTGGGGCCACAAGGGCATTGAGAACAAGGTGGCAACATCGGGAATTGTCCCTTTGGCTCCAGAGCACGCAGCATGGTGAGAGCAAGCCCTGGCTTCCCCCCAGCAACAAGTTACACCCTACCCCACAAAAGCACAGAAATACAGGAAACCAACAGCTGGAGCCTTAGGATGTTTCTTTTTTTCCCACTGTTTTTAGCCTTTGCCCTTCCCTTGGCACTAGGGAAGGGGTTCCTCCAGCAGCTGGGGCTGGACCAGGGGGCTGTGGCATGGCTGTGACTGGCCAGGCTGGCACCCACCAGGCCAGCCAGCCCTGCTCAGGCAGGCCATGCCAGTGGCTCCCTGCTCCTCCATGGTTTTCATTTGCTTTGGGGCTGCTGCAAGTCCCACCAGCGAGGCTGGAAGGGAAACCTGGCCCATCTCCCCCTGGGTTGGCTCCAGGGGAGCAGAAAGTGGCTCTTTGTGGGGTCCCTTTTGCTGTGAGCCCCTCTTTATCCAGTACCCATGGGCTCGCTACCAAAGTCTACCTGTAAAAATTAGTTTTGGCACAAGAACCCCAGGGAGAGCATTTGCCAAGGAATAATATTGTCAGCAGGCTCTAGAAAAACAGGATTACTGATGCAGGGGAAAATCACCCAGCCAGGCTGAGCACCCTGCACAGACAGAGTCAGCTGCAGATGGGTGCCTGCAAAAGGATGGTGCTTCTCATCAGTGCTGCCCCAGTTTGCCCCACCTTGGGTTGGTGCAGGCTTGTGAGTCCCCACTGAGGGACAAGTCAGGCCGAAGGGGACAATTGGGGGGTGTGGCTGGCTGGGGCAAGGGGTGGTTTCTGTGCCAGGGCTGTGATGAGTTGCTCCCGGAGCTCTGCTGTGCCAGGGCAAAGCCCAGCCCTGGGGCACTGCCTGGGGTGCAGCTGATTTTGCTTCCTGTCTTGTTCTTCTCATCACCAGGCCTGCATGAAAGTCACTTCCCCCTGGACATGAAGCAATCCAAGCTTTAGCGTCACTTTCTTGTCTTTTAGACATTAAAAGCCTCTTTTGTCTTCAAGCCAGAGCCAAATTCAACAAGCATCAAGCAAAACTCTTCTAGGTGCTCTGAACTCTGATCTGGTTTGAGTGTCCTGACACAGGCTGCAAATAACTTCCCAATGTTTCACACAGCCTGAGAGATGGGATTTGGGAATTGCAACCCTCCAGTGCAAAGTACTGCAGTGGCCAGAAAGGTCTGGAGTGGGTTATATGAGGAAGGAGATCCCTTCATACTGTCCCTCCAGGCAGGTCTGGGTAGGACACCTGGGTCACAGCTGGGCCACAGCTGGGTCACAGCTGGGTCACAGCTGGGCGCTCCCGTGGCCAGGGCCACCCCAGTTTCATGGGCAGTGCCCAGCCCGTCACAGAGCAGACAAGTGGCTTGGGCTGTGCTGGGCTCCCCCAGGCCCTGTGGGCAGAGCTGCCCCTCAGTCCCTAGAGCACAGCCTGCTCCCACATGCCCTAAAAGCTGTCCCAGGCACCTCCTGGCCGTGCAGGTATTTCCCTAATGGTGGGGGCAGAGGGCCAAGCATTTGTTCTGCTGCCCACAGGTCAGCCAGAGGGCCGGGGGGAGCCTGTGCCTGGGCGTTCCTGCACAGACAAGGTGCCAACAGCCCTGGATGTGCTGCCCCAGGACACTGCTGCCACGCCAGGGGTGCAGCCACAGCAGGACAGGAGCTGCAAGCAGGCCTGGAGGGGTGGCACAGCAGCTCCAACAACCCTGGAAAGGGAGTGATGAACTGTCCAGGCCAAGGCACTTGGCTTTGTCCACTCAGACCTGCTCCTCCATCAGGGGAGCACAGCCAAGGGGAGCTTCTGCTCAAATGCACTGTGAGGAATAAAACATCAACCCTCCTCCTGAGCCTCAGCACAGAGCAGCTGCCAGGTCAGGTGAGAGCAGTGACCATCACCCAGCAGCTGCTTCCTTAAAACAAACACGCATGAAAGCTGAAGTCCAACACTGAGGAAAACACTAAACTCCAGAGAAGTGGAGGCTGAAATAAGGAATTACTCCTCCAAATGTGACTACCAGCAAGCCATGCCAGAGTTGACCCCCTGATTAAAAGGAGCAGGTCTCACCTGCTTCGAGATGGCACAAGATGAAAATAACAAGGGCTGGGAGAAGAATTTGTAATAGAGAACCAGTGTTGCCTTGTTTTTCCTCATTCCTTGCAAGTTTCATATTTTTAGGATACCAAATGACAACTCTGCAGATGCAGTATCTATATTGCATGGCCATATCTATACATACAGTTACCTCAAAGGCTGCATCCAGCTGCTGTAAATCATAGCCTCTCCTCTGTGACTGACAAAGCAAAGTACAGTGCAGAAAGTGCCAAAAGCCAAGGCATGGGAAGGACAGCAAAGGGGACAGGCAAGGGCAGTTCACAGAGCAGACAAGTGGCTTAATTAGCAAATTGTTTCAAGGGCACTGCTTATCCTTCTGGGATAGCAGAGGCAAGGAAGACCATGGCTTGCTGTCTCCCATGAAAGTGCCTTGAAGAACCTGTTCCAACAATGGTTTTTCCCTGGGATTATTGAGCTTTTCTGTGTATTCAGAACTGAGTTTTGTCAAGCTGTTGATGTTGTGTCACCTGGAGTCACTGCCAGTGACTCCATTCATTTCACAAAGTGTTTATAGTAACTCCTGTGGAGGGGAGCTGCCTAAAGTGAGCTATGAGGAGCACAGCTCCTCTTTTTTATTTCTCCCTTTAAACTGGGGAAAAGAGGAATTTATACATGCATCAAACAGGTAAGATAGGCCCAACTGGGGCAGGCTTGCTGCTGTAATTACTTTGGTTTTCAATGCACTTACACATTTTGTGTGAAATTAGCTTGCAGCATACCCAGAGCATGATACACTGAACTTCTCAGCATCTTGCTCCTTGTAGCACAGCGCTGGCTTTGTTCTCTCCAAAGAGAATTCTGCTCCCCAGGTGAACTCTGGGACCAAACCAGTGCACATCCTGGTCTCAGCTCCAGGATAAGCTGCTTACCAGCAGCAGCTAAGCAGTGAAAGATTTTGGCTGTCACAAACCCCAGCATAACTTGCCTTTTTGCCTTTCTTCTTGTTCAGTCTAAACTGTGCCTGGTCCTGTCTCTTGCCCTCTGGGTGAGGGATTTCAGGACTCTCTGGGAGGAGAGAGCTTACAGGTTTCAGCTGCCCACATCCAACCCCTTCTGCTACCCACTCAAAACCCAAAGAGATGATGCAGTGCAAGCTGGGCTCTTCCAGTATTGACAGATGGTCCCATCCAGTGAGCCACTGATATTCCTGGGCACAGCCTTCGACCACAGTGTGAGCATGGTGCTGAACCTCTGAACATGAGAGAGAAGATGACAAGCTTATCCTAGCTCAAGAGCCATACACAGCAATGCCAAGGTTTGCAAATTAATAAAAAGCCAACAGCATTACAGATAAATGTATTTTAATTAAGATTAAATACTATCTCAAGGTATCTTGAAATCGCACTTGTACTGTACTATCAACAGCCAGAGGCAATAAAAAAGTCTGAAAACGTAGAAGTTCTAGCATCCAACACATGACAGTAAGTGCTGCCATTTAAAGCAACAAACACCGCTCCCAAGAACAGATATTCTTAGAGGAAAAGTTGTAACATTTTTGCATGGACAAAAAAAAAAAAAAATAAAAAGGTAATTTGAAGACCAGAAGAAATATATTAGTGCCTGCCTTTTTGAAAGGTTTTTTTTTTGTTGTTTTTCTTTTTTTTTTTACATTAAATACAGTTTTCTTTAAAAGCAAGGTACTTTCTAAATTCATGGTTTATATACTGTATGTACACAAGAGCAGAACATTGTACAGTGTTTTTGGATAAAGCAGCACTAACTAGCTGTGAGCTGGTACGGTGTTGCTGACCCAAAAAGCAAGATGACAAGTTAAGCACTCTAGGAGAAGTATCTCCACGGTTGGGATGAGAAAGTAAAGTATCATGTATGTACAAAGTGACCCTTCAAACAAACCCCGCCAACTTCACAGCACTGGCCGTGGAACTGCACATGCTGCAGCTGATCAATGGAAGCCTGACTGCAAGAGCTGGTCTGAGACCCAAAGCAACCATTCCCTCTCAGTAAAAAGGTGCATCACCCATGCAGAGAGCACTTGCACAAGTCCTTATTGCAACACATCACCCCTGGGCTCCAGGGGCAGCGGATTCTTACTGCAGCCTCAAGCCAAGGACACACCTGCACTGGTTTTTCACTATATGAAATATAAAATGCCCCAACCAAACGACATGAAACTGAGATTAAAGCTACATTAAGGATCTGTATGTGCACCTGGCCTTTCTGCCCACAGTTACAAATCAAAGCAGAAAGTTTAGACTAAAATGGAGTGGCAGTGATTTCCATCACTAGTGCAACATTAACTCCTATACTCTATCAAAGCGACCAACTGCCCTCCAGATGCACAACACATGTACTCAAATCTTACAAAACTGGTTTCAAGTTTGTAGCCTTTTTTTGTTTTAGTCTACCCCATTAAAAACCCCATTAAACTCAGGAGTAGTCTGTGTCCTGTTTGAAGTCAATTGCATCAAAATATGACTTTCATTCTAGGGTTAGCAGTGTGGCAGAGATTAGGTTTCTTCTTGTTACACATACTTTTAAACATCATTCAGCTTACACCTTCAGAAGAGGTTATCTGCTGTACTTTCAGGATGTTGTTCAGCCTTGTCTTACATACTACACTGGTTTAAGGAACTGAATGTTTCTTCTTTGATGAGGACAGAAGTGAGACAACTTGTTTCTAAACTGCATAAACTTAAAAGTTTCAAGTTTTAATGGTGTAAAAAAATCTGACATTCAATTACAGTTAAGAGAAACTTGCTACACAGCAAACTGCATCCAAATCTACCAGTTACTGATGGGACCTTTAAATTAACCATTAACGAGTTATTCAAGGCATCCAGACCTGGAAACATCAGATCACCCAGCCAGTGAGCCAGCAACTCCCTCCCCCTTTTTCATGAGGCTTTAACAAGTGCAATTGATGTGACCTCAGCACTGGAGCCAATGACTCCAATCCCCAAAAAGGTTAGGGAGATCCTGTGTTAAGCCCAATGCAATATGCATTAGTGTCATGGAGCAGGAAGATCCCAGTGTCTACTTGTTAAAAGTTCACACAAACCATACAGATACAGACAGGATGAAACACAGACTCAAAAGGATCCATTATGCTTGAAGAAAATTCCAAATAAAATGACATCTTCTGCACAGCCCAGCCTCAGACACAGCCACACCTTTATCTAGTATAATAAACTCTGTAGTAAACTGTTTTTGACCTCCATAGAGAGTAGGAGTTGTCAAATTTAAGAAGATAAACTCCTCTCCCTGGGTACTGGTGGCTGCCAGCGTATACTTCTTCGTGACAGTCTCGTCTGTACACAGGCACTATTTCATCTAGCTGAGGCTTGTTGGCATTCTTTTTGGCTTTTTCTTCACTGCCAGTATTTTCTGCAAGGGAAAAAAAAAAGAGGTGTCAGTGAACATGGGTGGATGTTTTAAGACAGAAAGTCAGACTAATCTCTGGGGACAAGGCTCTCTGCTAGTTTGGGAATGAGAGGAGTTGCAGGGATTCATACCAAGGCTGGGGCTGAAGCACTCAGAAGCAGCAACAGCAAGCATGCTCACTTTATCATGACTTGAACAGTTTGATGTTAGAACTCACCACACCCATCTCCCAGCACAGCCAGGTCAGTTTGTGGAGATGCCAAACTCTGGTTTTCAGTAGGACAATCACCCACCACTGACAGTCACTGAGGTGACATACTGACTAAGGGAATCTGAGTGATTCCCAGAAAGCCACTGCTTCCTAGGTCAGGGTAGCTCCTTCCAAGCAAATCACATGCTCATTTCAAAACATTTTTGTGATGGTATGCTACTCTCCTCCAGAGGCAAAGGCTGTGACCTGTGTCTCAGCCACTATGAGGACTTGCTCTCTGAAGCTGTACTGCTGCAGCCTCAAGGAAATTTCCTCCCCAAAAACATCTCTTGAACAGCAGGACAGGATTTTTTCCTAAGGTTTCAGAGTGCAGATCCACTGTGCTTTGTTACAGCATGGTAAACAAACAAACAGTTTGGTTTACTGAATAGCTGACTTAGGAAAAGGATTTCCCCAGCCTTAGCTGCTTTAACCTGTCTGTGATCCAAGGAGGGGACTGAAGTTACTTGCAGAACTGCAGCTCCTATTCAAAATGGAAAACATGACTCCAGCTAGATGGAAGCCAGGGAAAGCAGGAGATTACACAAGACCATGGTGGGGGGATGTGTGTGTTTCCCTCACAGCAAGCTCTGACAGGTTTACATACATTGGCATGCTTACCTTCCTCTTCCTCCTCATCATCACTGGACTCGCTGACATGCACACTGACTGCAGTATTAGGGGAGTCTGTCCATTCAAAATACACCCCAAAACCAATGTCATAATTGTCTGTAGCAAACTCCCAAAAGAGGTAAGACCCCTCTTCATGAGTTGGTACTCTGACTGTAACCACTTCTCCTCGGCCCACTGTGATCACAGAGTCTGCATCCTGACGGATTTTTTCCTTGAAGTCTTTTATCTGGGGCCGTGTCCACATGGATGGGGCAGCGATCACTGGGACAGAATCTGGACAGAGGGGAGGAAAGACTCCAGTTAGGCTTCGTTTCAGTTATTTATGCTGCATACTTAAGTGTGCCTTAGGAGCATTTGAGGGCCCCAAGCATTAAAGTTGCTACCAGTATTTTTTTTTTAACTGAAAAAGCAAGTTTCAGCTCTGAAAAGACGTATGAGCCAGTGCAAATTTAGTTGTAACACTACTAAATGCTACTAGTTCACCCACATTTAAACCAACTGTGCCTATGCAGAAAAGCCTCAGAAGGCAAAAGTACTGCTACAGGGGACAGGTTTATATTGCACAGAACCCTTCCCTGGAAGGATCTTTAAACAGCTCTGACCCACTTCAAATAAAACTGAGCATATTTCTGCCCAGAACAGCTTTGTGCTAGAACCTATGCTCCTTTCCTTCAAGTCTAGAGAGACAGGAGGTTCTGGATCACATCAGCTTTGCTGAAATGCTTTTGCTGCTTCCTCTTTCCCTCCCCTCTCAAAGCTGAGCTTTGCCTATGCAATATTATTCTCCCATGAGAGACAGCAGCCCCAGCAATCAAATCCAGCTTTTCCATAGGCAAAAGAAACCAAACAAAGAACCACAGTAACCCTACTTAAGACACCTGAATCCTAAGAAAGCCTTTTGCTATTTATTTTTAGTTAAGAAATTCAGCCAGTCCCACCTTTTGGTCCATTCTCCAGCACTTCTTCCAAAACCTCTGGATCCAACTCTTTTTCAGGGCTGTCTGCATGTGCACTGGCCTGCCCATTGATGGATGGGGTGTCCCCTGGGGCAGGGGTGTTCACCTTTGATGCAGTAGTCAGGGGTGTCCCTGTCGCTGCCACCACTGCATCCTGCTGCTTCTGTAAGGCTGCCTAAAACAACAGGAATTTGTCAAGTACAACCAAACCCTCACAAGATGCCAGTTTCACACCCTGCAGCAGAAGGTATAAAGACAATTTAAAGAAAAAACCTCCCTCTTCACTCTACAAGGGGGCTTGACCCCAAAAGACCAGCAGCAGCACACATTAACAGGTTACATCTACTCAGTCCCAATGTGAAGGGATGTGAAGTCACTTGGTTCTAGGCTAGTGGATACAACCTGAACAAAAAAAATCAACCCTCAAATTAATTAATGGTACACACAAACTCTTGCACTTAACTATGGAAGTTTTTCATTCCTATAACATTTAAAGTTGGAAGTGTGACTTGTTTGCTGGGTTTGTGTTGTTTTGTTTTTTTTTTTTGCTGCCTGGATGGGCTCCATGCAGCCTGAGCTCATCTAGGTCTAAAAAGAGCTGACTCTTGAAGGTCTGTTAGCTACTTGCCAATTTATGAGTTAAACAGAGAACCCTCTTGAGCAACCTCCCTGTCCCTTGCTATCAGTCCAGAGAAACAACACAGGCTTTTTTGTTGGGACAGGGAGAAGATAATAAGTGACAGTGCCACTTTAAAGGATAATCTAATAATCACAAGATTTTGATAAGCAAATGGAATATAGGTATCCTGTTGGAATATGAAGACAATATAGAAAAATATCAGTTAAGATTTCAAATTTAAGCAATTGCACAGCTGCTGTCCAGATTTCACTATCTACTACAGCTGTTTTGTGCACTGAGAGAAAGGTGGTGTGAACTTTTGTACAAAGCTGTTGCACACAGCCTTTCCAAGATTAATTGCATCAGAAGCTGATCTGGAAGCAGAACAGCACTTTCTAACTGCACCAACAGATCCCAGTGCAGCTGACTCACAGGCATCCAAATAAAATATTCCTCAGAAGTGTTATGGAAGCTACACGTGGGAAGTCCAAAGAGTAATTTTAACAGGGCAGAAAGTCTCTGCCTTCCCTACACCACTTCAGCTCCAACCAATCATGGTTTGGCTTAAAAGGGAGCTATAAAGATCATCTAGTTCCAAACTACACCAGGCTGCAAACTACACCTTCCACTACACCAGGCTGCTCAAAGCTCCATCAAACCTGTCCATGAACACCTCCTGGGATGGGGCTTCCACAGCTTCCCTGGGCAATCTGTGCCACAGTCTGACCACCCTCAGTGTTAAAAAAAAGTGTTCCTTACGTTCAATCTAGACCTAGACTCCTGCAAATGAAAACCTTTGCCCCTCATCCTGTCACTACAGGCCCTGGTGAAAAGGTCTTTCTTCATGTTTCTTATAAACCCCCTTTAGGTACTGAAAGGCTGCAATGAGGTTTCCCCAGAGCCTGCTCTGCTCCAGGCTGCACAGCCCCAACTCTCTCAGCCTGTTTTCATAGCTCTGAGCATCTTTGTGGCCTCCTCTGGACTCGCTCCGACAGGTCCACATCCTTCTAATGTTGGGGACCCCAGAGCTGGATGCAGGTGGGGTGTCATGACAGCAGAGCAGAGGGGGACAATCACCTCTCTCCCTCAACCTTCTGGCCACACTTGTTTTCCTGCATCCCAGGATACAACTGACTTCCTGAGCTGCAAAAGGCTATTGCCAGCTCATACCCAGTGTTTCTCTCACTAGTCCAGCTCTGCAGGACAGCTCTCAACCCATCTACCCCCAAGGCTGTACTGATACTGGGGAGTGCCCTGACTTGATCCACTGCAGGGGCCTGGTTGAACTTCAGGAGGTTCACATGGCTCTCTTCCTTGGACATTTCTGTACTGAAGGTATCAGCCTCCACAAAATACAAATGACTTAACAGGAAATTAATTACTGAACTTTAGGTCTTTAGCTCAAGAACAGGCTGGCAGCTACAGTCTGTCCTCCCACCCAAATCACGGGTAGCTTATTGCAGGCAAGAAACCTTATCACCTGATGAAGCCAGACAATAGATGCAAGAGCAGAGAGAAGTCAGCAGTGCTAAGGATGGCAAGGAGAAGCAACCTCCAACCCAGCAGTGATGCTACAGTGCTGCAATATGCATGCTCAGCTAGAAACACAGGGCTGACCACAGCCTGCTGCTCTGCACAGATCTTCAGGAGAGTCACCTGAAGAGGCCTGTTCATGCTCAGATGCACTGGTATGTCATTAAATTACACACACACACTCATCACCAATGCTGCAGCAGAGCAGTTCACATTTCATCTCTAATAATAATATTGAACCAAGTCATCAGTAAAGATTCTTAATTAACAGCTGCTTCAGAAAACTACTCCAAAAGATGAAACAAATAGAGGGGCTTTGGTGTTGGAATCTGCAGCAGCATTTGTCACTAGCACGGAAGCTGTCTCCGTGGCAATGATCTTTCCAGGGAGATAAGAGCAGACAAGTTAATGTGTCCCGGTGCCAGCCCGGGTCACAAAGCCCACGTTCCCCAGGGCCAGCCCGGCACACAGAGCCCCGGTTTCCCAGCCATACCTGCTGCTGTGCCAGCTGCACCTGGTAGAGCTGCTGCATGTACTGCTGGTAGTGCTGCTCCTGGAGCTGCCGGATGAGGATCTGCTGCTGCTCGTAGTTGCCGGGGTACTGCTGGGCCGCGTACTGCTGGAACTGCACGGCCGTCTGCGAGTTCAGCGCGGCCATGATCTGCTGCCTGCCAGGAGCACAGCACGGCCTCACCCTCGGCCCAGGCACCGCGCAACCCCCGCTCCTAACTGGCCTGGAGGCCACTTAAACCCCTTCATTCCATTCTGCAAAGCCCGGGTAAAACACATCTACCCAATGGACCAGAACCCAGAGCTAACACAGATGCAAGCTTTGCCTGAAAATACGCTGAGAACATAAAGAAGGGAGCAACATTTTTCTACCCAGTGTTTGCAAACATCAAATGTTAAAATAACGGGAGCTCTTACACAACTCCCAATCTGCAGACTGATAAAGAGGTAGTGCTACACAAAACCCGTATGACTAAATTTCTCAAACAAGCAAAGGGAAAAAACCACATATTCTTTTTTCCAGAAGCCATTCTTCCAGAAGACTTTCTATAAATATTGGTAGGAACAAATATGCTGTGGCACAGCACACCAATGCTTTTTGGTGACTCTAAGAAAAAACACACCACATAACTATCTTAGTTTTCCTGGTCAGTGTGCAAACAAATATGAAAAATGTGACTGACAGTGGCCTAATTCAGGAACAACAACAACAACAAAAAAGCTGCCAGATGGGGCATCTGCATCTCCAGTAAACTCAACTGCTGAAACTTCAGGAGGAACACATGGGTAACATATGCACAGGCTGTTTTTCTCCTCTCTCCAAAGAACTAACAGAAATTCTATGGCTAAATGACAAGACAAATCCAGAGCCTGTCTCATGTTACGTCCATCAGTGACCAGCTATCAACGTTTCAGAGGAAGGAAGAAGTACCACAAAACTGCAAGAAAAATTCTTTCCTTCTTACTCTTCTTCCATCCCCAAAAATCACGTTCTAAAGCATCAGTATTAGACTGGTCTAATATCCCAAAGAGCAGGATTTACTGCTTTTCAGCAAACTATGACCAGTTTAGACACACTTGGTATCCACATTCCTTTTCTGTCTAAACTCTTTATCTCTCTCTGTAATCTGCTATGACCACTTAATACACAACTCCCATTCATGTGAAAAACCTCCTTAACTTCAAGGCATACCACACTTCTTGTCACTTAGCACTGTGCAACACTTTTTATTGTATATATAAATTTATCTCTGTCTCTTACACTCCTCTGGCTCTCACCATGTTAAATAAGCAGAAAAACTTGTGGTTTAATTATTTGCTCCCTTCTTAAAACCACCACATAGCAAGCACAGGATCTACTTCAGAGACACCCCCTGCAAAGACATTTTTATGATGGACAATAGTTGCTGACTGATGTGGAACAGCTTTACTATTCTCTTAAATATTACATGTGCAAAGCCAGATCTGTGTTTTGAGCATCTGGATGCGATGGGAACAATGAAATATAATGAGAACTGTATACTCCAAGTATACAATTGTCTCAAGTGCAAGGCAGTTATTTTCTTTTTAGTTCTGTTTGTTTCCACTACTCACTTCTGCTGTTCCATCCGAAGCCGTTCCTCCTCTATTCTCCTCCTCTCCTCTTCTTCCCTTCTCAGTCTTTCCTCCTCTTCTCGCCTACGTTTCTCTTCTTCCTTTTGTAACCGCTCCCGCTCCTCCTCTTCACGCCGCCTTCGCTCTTCCTCTTCTCTTCTGCAACATCCACTCAATAAGCCATTTCAGCATTCCTACAATCCTAGGACGAGTTATTTTCAACATGCTGTAACCTGCCTTTTGTCTGCCCAAGTGAGGCTTTTTGTCTGGTATCACCTCCTCACACTCAGACTGGCCTGGAGAAGTGTCCTACTGGACACATGGAAAAACCACACTGCTGCAGAGTTTTACTGCACTCAGCAGCATGACAAGGGTAAATTTTGTGGTACAACTGGATATTCATGCTAACCTGTTACTATGCCACCTATAGAGCAGAAAAAATTGCCTGGAAGCTTTAAACACATCTTCCAAGCTTTCACACATGTTCAATTATGATGTGGATACTCTGGTTTAATAATCACACCTGGAAGCAATAAGACAGCCTTGGTCAAGCTGCTAACCCCTATTAGAAGAGAAGTTTAAAACTGACAATTTAATATTCTCTGTATATTTAGTCCACAGACATACTGGGACAGACATTTTGTGAAGCATTTCTTCTTCAGCAGATGACAGTATCAGCAAAATTTTTAAAACTCCTGAACAACCACCCATTACTGGAAAAGTAAAAAGCCTTAAAGAGATCAAATGGTACCACAGCCACCTACACTCCAAGCATTTCCCTTCCCTAGACAACTCCAACCTAAGCCAGCTGTGATACTGTCCACAGGCCAAGAGTTACACACTCCAGAGATGCCAACACCAAAGCACCCAAATGTTACCTCTTCTTTTCTTGCTCTTCTTTCTCTATCTTGTGCGAAGTGACATACGTTGAGAACAAGTGGCAGCACCTATGCAGGAGCTTCACAAATTCTGTCATAGCTTTCTGCTTTGACATGTTTCCAAGGGCAGCCCATTCCTTCCTGATAGAGAGAATTCAGCTGAAGTAACAGGCACAACTCTTTTCAAGCCAGTAGTGAGCGCTGACAACCCAGCAAAGAAAAAAATTTGGAAGACCAGGAACCAAACATCATTTGCAGTTTCAGAGAACCAACAACTTCTTCCCAAAGGCAGTACAATGTTCTCTTCTGCCTGCACAATGTTTTCTTTGCTTCTGTCTTTCAAATAGACATAACTCAGCTCTTACATGAAATTTCATACATCCCATCCCACCCTACTTCGAATTCTGAACTATGTCTAAAAACTTCACTTCACTTAAAGTGAACCTGAAGTATTTTTTTTCACCTCCTTCCACTCTAGTTTGTAGGGAAAAAAGTATAAATTTTTCTGAATGAACAAACATGGTACCAACTATTGATTACAGCACTTCAGTTAGTTGGAAGAAACAGCCTTGTTCTTCCTAAGGAAAGCTGCATCCTTTTGAGCAAAAGCAGTGCACTGGGTCCACCACAGAGAAGCCACCACTGTGTTGCACATTGCCTTCACTCTAGTACACTAAAAAGAGCAACAATGAACATGAGAAGTGCAGCCTGAGCTGCAAGCAACACAAGAGACATACCTGAGACTTCCCAGGTCTCATAAAAGATTTACTCAGTTTGAATGCATCAGGTTTTAATTTTCTGACTTTCTAAATTATCTCTGGTGTTAGGACAAGCTGTGGTGAATGCTCCTACCCCTGGCAAAAGGCTTGGCCTGCTGTAACCATGGTGTGGAGTTCAGATGAAACATGGGCCTGCACATTAATGCATCTTAAACTGCTGGGAGAAATGGACAGTCAGCAGAGCAGCCTCTAGTGTGGTTAAAAAAACCCCCAAACTCAATAATCTTCTGTTAGTTCCTGAACTGAACTAAACTGTGACTCACACTTCTGAGATGCATTTGAAGAGGCCACTTTCACTTTCCACTGGCACAGACACTTGAGATAACCCAGATACTTGTAGAAATTGGATGATGTTATCTTCTCACAGGAAAAGCAGAGCTAAGACCAACAAAAGCACTAGCCCTTTTACCTTCTATCATTCCCCAGCACATCAAAGAATCCAACTTCAGGGCAAGTGTCAGGGTTGTAAGGTCCCAGCAGAACCTGCTTGTGCAGTGCCACAAGTTTGAGCTTTTCTTCGTACGTTGGATGAAAGGCTTTGCCATCTTTTTCTGTAGGAAAAAAAAAATATAAAGAAATTTTCACTGTTGTGATTAAGTAAGCACAGAATATGAATGAGAACGTTGCATAACCATGATCATGATTTCCACCATAAAAAAGGAGGAAAAAAGTCAAGTTAGAGTCAACAACAAAAGGTTAGACAAATTATGTCAGTTCTATTTAAATAAAATATAGAGGAGTCCAGAAGAAACACATCTACTTCAGCTAATGAAAACTTCAGTGTGGAGTGCTTTGCATCCCACTATCTACAGTCAGTCTTAGCAAGTCAGTTAATGCATAAATATTTACATTAATTTGTTGAACATCACACCATATGGATCTGTATCTCCAAAATATTTAAAAACCTTAACTGAATTCAAATTCAAATGTGCCAAGCCTACTCTAGTGTGCATAGGAAGGATTTTCCACAAAGAAAGACGTGATGTTAACTTTATAAACTGCTCTCCTTTCATGTTCTTCACACTGATGAAAGCAGAACAACCAAGGTTGAAGGCAAGGAAAACTGCGGAGAGGAAAAATTAAGAGTCAAGGAGAGTTTTCCTTGAGGGAATACAATTGCTGCCCTTGGCCAAGGCAGCTGGAATAGCCCCCCACAATGAAAAGCCTTGCAGCTGACTCCATCAGCACGAACACATACAGTGAGCTCTGACAGTAAGAAGGCAATATAAGCCTGAACATGTTCCAGTGGCTCCACAGGAACCTCTTCTGAAGCATTTCCAGTTAGATCCTACCATGCTTTTACTGGTAAGAAGATACTTGCATTGATTTAAAATGATGTATGAATTAGTCAGCTAGGACTTACCTCAACACATTTAAATTGTCAAAACAAATGAAAGGAACAGGCATTGCTGTGTGTGACTATACTGCTCATTAAGAAAGAGACATTTTTCTTAAACAGGAAAACAAATAAATAAGCGCCATCTCCTTTTGGAAGAGAAATGAGGAAGCTGCTACCAGAGGTAGAAGACAGTCACTTCCCATGACTGCACTGCTCTCCATGTATCTGGGAGCTGGAGACAAAGCTGCCACTCATGCCCAGTTCTCCTTCAGAGCAAGTTGTTTACAGCCCCAAACTGAACAGTCCACACCTAAATTCCAGGCTGACACATACTGCAAAACTGCTTGATTGACACTTGGGAACAGTTATTAATAGGGAAAGAAATGAGCCTTACTACGAGAGAGGAAGGAAAATAACCCTACTACAGCTTATTGAGAAACTCAGAGCGAATACTTTGGAAATCAGAAACAATCCCAGTGGGAAAGTGCTCGCAGGTCACAGTAAGACATCATTTTTGACAGAGAAAATTCAGTACCTTGCTGGACTAACTCAGCTGAAACATCACAAAGAACTACTACATGCCATTTGTTTTGAAGCCACAATCAAATGATTAGGAAGGCAAACATTCAATTACTTATTATCCATTCCTAGAAGTCCACATCACTGTTGCAGAATTTCAAGTATTTGCTCTTGTCCCAGTGTCACACAACTTTGCAGCAAATATAACTGCCAGCTTCAAAACCAGAAGCCTTTCTCCATAAAAACATCTTCTTCCAAAAACATCTCGTGGGGTAGAAAAGGGGGGAGGACATAAAAACCGAACCAGAGTTTACTCTGTGTATACAATGAAAGGACAAGAGGCAGCTGACACAAACTGAAGTATAGGAAATGCCACAAAGGCATTTTTGTGGGGTTTTGTTTGTTTGCTTGCGGTTTTTTTTGGTTGGTTTTGGTTTTTAAACTGAGAGTGATCGAGCACTGGAACAGGTTGCCCCGAGAAGTTTTCAAGTCTCCATGACTGAAGATGTTCAAAACCTAAAGAGAGACGGTGCCATGAAGCCTGAACTGAAAAGGAGGGCTAAACCTGACAATCCTCAGCAGTCCCTTCCCACCCCAAGTCTGTGATCCTTAAGGGATGCAAATCACCACATTCTGGTAAGCTTTCAACTCCTGCTCTCAGGTCTTCCAAAGAGCCCTTTGGCTTTTCCTCAACTCTTCTTCACACTTTACACTCAAGTCGGAATTTACTTATTAGGTAACAAACACTTCCATTAGCCTCAATAAACAGCAAGTACTTTGAAATAATACTTAACATCCTGGGGCAGTGTGCTACAAAGCAAGTCAATTGACAAAGGTACTGCACTGAAATTTTGCCAGGCTTCTGAGCAAAGTATGATTCTCAAGGGGGTCCCTATAGCACAGTTTACTTTTCACAGCCTGTGTACCTTCATCTGTCTGGCCAAACACAGAGCTAACTGCTGTACTAAACTGCTACCTAAGCCAGATAACATAATCAGTATTTGAACTCACTCCTGAAGAGAGTTAAAGGGAAAAAAACCTTCATTTCCCATGCAATGCACAGCACATCTGCATTTTCACAGAACAGAGAAGTCAGACTTCATGCCCTAATTACGGAGAGAAGCCAAAATCTGCCTTTACAAAGAATGGTGACCCAAGGGAAGAACAACAAACAAGATAAATAAGAGAGGGAAAAAGACAGAGGGGAAAAATACAAGACAAGCTTTCAGTGAGTTGAAGATAATGTAGCCTAGAAGCAAATTATCAGAAAAACACTTGCAGCAGCCAGCCAGTGAAGTTAAGTTTCATGCTAACTGTTTTGCAGTTGAACTCTACAGCATAATCACCCTAAAGAGCAGGAATTGTTGGTGTTTAACTGAACCAGAGGACCTGAATTCATCTGCAGAGTCAAGTATGCCAGAAAGAGCATTAGTGTGTCTAGACAAGTACAAGTGCCAAATGTGTCCAAGCATCCGTGAACGCGCCATTTAAGCAGGCATTACCCACACACCTCATACAGCTGTCGGGAAGTGGAAGAACATCAAAGAGCTCCAGGGAGCACACTGAAAAATCCAAAGGACGTGCACAGCATTAATACAGCAACTGCACAACCTCCCTTATGCCACTGGTATCCCCTGACCCAACAAGGCCAGGAAGATGCTCAGTTTTCGACCGCAACAGAAAGATGGAGCTGTTACTTGTAATGTGAGGGGCTTGTGTCCCTGTGTGGCACTGTATTACTGACATGAATCAATAAAAGCCTGCAAACTTAGACAGGAGTTTAAGAAATATGCTTAAGAGATTGCGTTGTGCAAGAAGACGCTGTTACTCCTCTGCAACTTCAGATTTTTTCTGGTTAGAAACACAGCACACCATGCTGCACCTTCAACTTCACCTACTGCACCCACTCTAAATGCCAAATTCCATTGGGACAGCATTCAGTTGAGTCATCTAGAAGCAGCTAGAAAACAATTTGTGAAGAGTGATTTTCCACCTCACAGCTTTTTAGAAGTTACACATGTTAATTCTATTCATTGGCAACGTTTTTATGAGCGAGACCAAAACTGAGAAGTGTGAGGACTGAACTGCTGCCTGCAGAGCCCAGTTCACTCTTACACTCCTAATCCTCCCCTCCTGAAAGTGTGCTCTGCATCAACAGAAGAATTACTGACTGGCCCTTCCAATTAAATATGATCAAAGCTCAACTTCACAAATGTAGATAGACTATAGGGGTTTTCATATTCTTGATGACAAGAGCCTACTTAACTTACGAATTACAATCATTCCATCAAATTAGTGCTCAAAAAAATAGGTCAAACAATTAATTGAGAATGATGTTCTGCTGAGGTTGAAGATGCATTCTTGTTAGGATAAGAGGAAATAACTCAGAGCAGTCAAAGAAAATTAGAGTACTTAACATTCCGGGAGAGCTTTTAGATACCAAAATGATATGGTTTGTGTGCTGTCTGCTCAGATGTGCTGCCCTGCAAATCACTTTGGACAGTGCACGAACACTTCAGGGACTGTCATATATTGAAGGTTGGGTGCAATGGTATTTCAATGACAGGATGTGGAAAACAACAAAGCCAGGCTGATCCTGGGAGAGATTTGCTGGCAGAGCTATGCAAGACACCCTCTCCTGCTTCAGGACAGAGTTTGAGCAGGTTACCTTCACTAGCATAACTCACACCAGCTCTGTAAGCTGAATAAGCCATCAGAGACACTTTTGCTGCGCCAGATGCCCCTGGGCTCACAATTACAGGCAGTCCTAGAGACAAAGAAATGTACAATGACTGTTCTTCACTGTGCACTGGATCCAGCACAGTGGAGCAGCTTCTTCATGGCAGCCAAAAATGCTGCTTGACCTGCACTAGGCTTAACAGAGCAGGAAGGGAAAGAGCGCATGAGGGAAAGAAGGCTCTTGTCTCCCACAGAAAAATGGACTGGAACGCTGTTACCATCTATTTTCTATGCCTCTGTTATTCTGAAAAGCTCTCTTCACAAGTCATTATCAATGTTAAAAAAAAAAAATAAATAGTGCACATCTCCTGCATAGCCTAAGGCCTGACAGTTGAAATGACCCAGGGTCAAGCATTTTAGCTCTGCTTTAGATTTGTCTTTATCAGAGACAGAATAAAGTAGCTTTTGAGTCTCTTCAATATCCTAGCCTAGCTTCCTTTGTGTTTTGCACATTGTTTATACACACTCTCACCCCTGTCTTGTCTCTGAGCAATTCTGCAATATGCCACCTCTGACAAGCGTTAGTAGTCATTGGAATAAGCAAACTGGAAGTATTCTGATCAGATTCAACTTCTCTTGGATGAAACTACACCAAGAGTTACAGACAACTTGGGCTGCATACTGAAGGAAAAAAAAAAGAGAGAAAAGAAGATAAAAAAGCTGCTTAACTCTCAGCATAGTTTTTAGAAGAATGGTCAGAAACGAGTTCTCAGCACTGACCTATTAACATGGGCCACCCTTCAGATAGATCTGTTGCCTCTTGAAGTACAGGAGGAATCCCTCTTTGCTCCTTGGCATGCACAGGGCTGCTAACCAAGCGTGCCCACTCCCACAGTTGTTCTGACAGCATGAAAATAATTTGGGAATGAGACCACTTATTTTTGGAGCCGTGCAGATATAGAACAAGCTGGCAGAATCAGTAACCCAAGTATTACAAGCTCTTGTAGCTCCCCATAAGATCTATAAATAAAAATCTTTGTTTTATGTCACTTTTAGGAAAAAATCTACAGATGAAATGATGGGCAATGACTTTGTGTGAGTTATTCCAGCCACAAGGACAGAGAAACAAGATTTTCACTGGAAAGACTGACAACTGAATGGGGAAAATTATCATCTTGTGAGCACAACCGTGAGTTACAAAAAATTGCAGAAGGCTAAAAAAGGAGCAGGAGTAAGCTGAAACGTGTTGATATTAAGTTTTGATTAAAAAGAACAGCAACAAAAAAGCCCATTGCTAAGACAGCACAAGGCAAGAAACTGGGACCTACACACAAGTAACACCCCAGAGACTTCATCATTAGAGAGCAGATAATGCCAGAACATAAATTCTGTTAAAACATGATATAATAGATACAGGTTATTGCTACATAGCAATATAGATAAAGTAATTCACAGCATGTAACTTTTGCACTGCAAACACACTTTACAGTGTAAAAAACAGGTTCCTGTAGAATATTCTACCCGGGATAGGAGTCAACCACGGCTGACCGAGATGAATTTGCTACTGCAGAGACACTTCATTCTGCATCATTAAACACAATCAGAACTCTTTTAGGTAACTTCTTCTACAGAAAGAAGAAAGAGACATTAAGTGCAGGGCTTCCACAACCTAATAACCTCCGATACAGGAGGAAAAGAAATACAAGAACTTATGAGCCTTTATGTTTTTTTACAGCTTAAAAAAAAATAACACCTCTGTATATTAGCATGCTAACAAAACAACTACTTTGTGGAAGGGCATCAGAACAGAGTCAAAGAACCAGGGCTTAAGAAAAGTGCCTAGAGCCTTACATGCTCCTAGCAACTACCAGGTGCAGGTCAGCCAATGTGAGAAAAGACAACTTTGTCCTTCCAGCAGTGTTTCCACCTGCCAGCAGTGCTTGCCCTTAGAAGAGCCAGTCTCCCTGGGAGGTCATCTAAAGACCGACTGCCACAAGACTGACCTTTCCAAGTGCACAGCCTGTCTCCCCTAGTGCAGGCATGAGGCTGGACTCCCGGCTCCACCCGGGCAGGGCCTGCCTGAAAGCCACAGAGCGACACATTGCTGAAAAGTGCCCAATGTAGTGAGCACAGCTCACCTCAGAACCCATAGCCCAGTTCTCCCTCTGGAGGAAACCGAGTGTGGCAAGACAAGCCCACCTTCCCACAGAAGCAAACCTGGCTACAGGGGATCCCAGCAAAAACACTCCAAGTCTACACCCGGGGTATTTCACAGCTGCCTGCTCGGATCATGGCAGCACACAGAATCATAGAATCAATGAGGTTGGAAAAGACCTCTGAGGCCATCGAGTCCAACTTACGACTGAGCACCATCGTGTCAACTCGACCACGGCACTGTCACATACAGTGTTTCCTTAAACATCTCCACGGACGGTGACTCCACCACCTGCCTGGGTAGCCCATTCCAATGCTCTTCTTGCGTAGAAATTCTGTGTAATGGCCAATCTAAACTTGCCCTGGCACAGCTCAGGACTGTGTCCTCCCGTCCTGAAGCAGCAGAGCCAGCCCTGGAGCTGGCACGCTGAGGAGAGGGCACGGCACCTCCCGCCAGGGTCGGGGCTGTCAGCAGGCGCGGCACCGCTCCCGGCGAGCGCTCCCGGCCCGTGTCTGCGAGCTGTCCCTTCCCGTGCCCCCGGCACGGAGCTCTGTCGCTCCGCTTTTAGGCGGGGTACGGCACAGCCCGGGCAGTGCCACAGCGCGGCCCGGGGCAGCCTCTGCTCGCGTCCGGCACCAGGAAAAGCGCATCCCCGCGGGCCGCCGGGACACGCTGCTCGCCCTGTCACCGAGCCCTCCTGGGGCCGCGCCCCCCGGCTCTCGGGGCACCCGGGGCACCGCCTGAGCCCCGCAGCCCGGCCTGGCGGGCGATGCCGCCCGGGGCTCCCTGGTGCCGGTGGCTGCCCCGGTTCCGGGGGGGGCGGTGCGGGCCGGGCCGGCGGCCAGGCTCACCTTTGAAGAAGCGCAGTGCCAGTCCGTAGAGCTCCTCCAGCGCGAAGCCCCAGCGCCGCTCCAGGCTCAGCGCCGCCTCCTCCGCCGCCTCGCCGCCAGCCTCCGCCGCGCCCGGGGAGCCGGGGCCCGCTCGGCCCCGCCCCGCCGCCAGCTCGCCCTGCGCCGGCCGCGCTTCGCAGGGCGGCACCTCGGCGTTGGGGCTCAGCGTCAGCCCGTCCACCGAGACCTCGAGCCGGTCCGAGCTCAGCACCGCCGCCATCCTCCGCCGCCTCCCACCCGCCCTCCGCCTCCTGCTCCGCTGCGGCGGCCACGTCCCGACTTCCCGTCCCCTCCGACCCGGATCTTCCGGGCCCGCCCGCCGCGCCGCCCCGCCCCACGGCTGCCGGCCGCGGGAAGCGCCGGGGCACGGGCTGTCGGCCAGCACCTCCGCTCCCCTCAGCGACACTGCCTGCTCCGCCTGGGGCTGGGCCGCCGCACCCCGGGAATCCCGGGCACCTGAGGGTCTGCCGGAGCCGCCGCTCGGCGCCCTGGCCGCGCTTTTTGGTTGCTTGGTTGGTAATGGTTTCTCAACGGCGTTACCTCCCTCGTGAGGAGACACTGCAGGAGCTGGGCCTGTTAAGTCTGGAGAAGACAAGACTGAGAGGGAATCTCGTTAATTCATTAAAATATCTGACATTGCCGAGGCTTTTCGGTGGTGCCCGTGACAGGATGTGGAGCAATGGCTGTAAAGTACAATACAAGAAGTTCCACCTCAACACCTCAAACTTTTGCACTGAGGCTGGCAGAGCAGTGGCACAGCTGCCCAGGGAGGTCATGGAGTGTCCCTCTCTGGGGACATCCAAACCCCACCTGGAGGCGTTCCTGTGTCACCTGCTCCAGGTGACCATGTTTTGGCGGGGGATTGGACTGGGTCATCTCCCAGAGGTCCCTTCCAACCCTAACAATTCTATGGTTCTGTAAAACCCTTTTGGTCCAGCTGGAGGGTGATGTGCGGTCTGCGTCTTGTCCTCCACTCTCAGAAACCATGTTTCAGGCCTCACACAGGAGAGGAAAGAAATGAGCCGGAGGAAAAAAGAGCACAAGGCAATGACTTCTCCAAGAGTTGTATCTGCAATTAGCTCATTCCCTTGTGACCGTGCAACACGGCTTACAATAATACTATTATCGTGTGCTGCAGAAGGGGAGTGAGTGCTGCCATGCACGGCTGCAGAGGTTTATTCCCAGCTCACACAGTCTTGCTTGCAGGATTTGAGAGAGACTGCATCAGCATGGAGTGCTTTTGGTCACATTTCTCAGCAAAACCAAGATTCAGGCTGCACACCTGGGAGGTGGCACATCCCTGCCTGGTGGTTCATGGAGCCAATGCTGAGGAAGACAACTGCTCCTGAAATTCAGGGGTGTGGGAGTCTCACCTGTCCCCCCAAAGCCTGTGCCCCCTTCTAGGGTTATCCCCTGAAGTTTGTCACACTGCCTACTTTATCTGCTGGTCAAAGTGGCTTTGAATCCATCTGTCGATCTCTCAGGAATGTTGAAGAAATTTTATTGTCACACTTAGAAAGTGCTTAGAAGCCTTTGGATGAAAGGGACAAGAAATGTAAAGCTTTAAATTAAATTACTTCATTTCCAGTTAGTATTTCTAGGGAGACAATGCCACTTAAGGCACTCTTTACTACACATGGGGCAGAATTTGGTTCGGATAATGAGTCGCCTAAGCTTCAAAATAAATTTTGCCACTAACTGGAAATCCTTTGTAGCCTCTTCACTAGCATTTTTGTTTATTGTGGAGCGAATGTAACACCGTATGGTTTGTTTTTTCCTGCTAAAGACTGCAAAATGAGGCTGTACCACCCCCTTTTGTTGGCTGGAGCTCTCCAGAATACACAGTTCTCCATACTGATTATTTGGTGCTACCTCATAGACCAGTCCAACAGCAGAACAGATGATTTTATCTCTTCATACAAGCCTGCACCCTGCCTTACAGGTCTGTCACTTCAGCATCATATCCAGCTTCACTTTAACATTTAATCATTAATTTCTAAATCACTTTTATTGAAATTTCAGTTTTCAGAGTTTTGGTCTGACACATATCCTGCTTGGCTTGAGGAGTACGCACTCCACAAATATTTTCTTCTTGCATCAATGCTACACTTCAATTTGTAGTTCCTGCTTTAAGAAACTGAATTCTTTATCCTTAAAATGCATCTTTAGAGTAAGAGAAGCTGAAGTTCTGACTGATCCCTGTTGATTTTCTGTTTCACCCAAGTGGAAGAAAATACTCACTTTCAGTACTGTCAAAAGCAGAGGTGTTTCTGCTTTATGGAAGGAGACTGGCCTGAATCCAGGCAGCCCTTAGTTTGTCTGTGTTTTTGGAGACTGAGCTAAATCCAAGATGCTGATGAGCTGATTTTGGAATAATTTCAGAAAATTGATTTCTCTCCTGACAGGCTATGTCCCGTAGCAAACGCTTAGCAAATGTGAGGCCATTCCTCTCTCCTCATGCCAGCTTTGCTCTGCCATGCAAGAGGAACGTGAGCTGGCACCAGAAGAGCAGCTTCCTCCACAAAGGGCACCATAAACTCTTGGAGAGATCCCAGCTGGAGAGTCTGACTGAAGTTCCTTCAGGTGTAGGAAGGGGAAGAGCTGTGAGATGGTATTTTAGGAAAAAATGGAACTTTAAATCATAGGAGGAGTCAGGAAATCCTGGTCTAGGAACGCATAATAACAAGTGATGAAACATTTTTTTAGAAGAAAATTTTGAATTTGCAATGATAGTTATTTGAGCTGACTGTTCCCTGGCATGTAACCAGTATGACTTGCAACACCTTCAGTGAATTGCTCATCAGTCCTGTAAATGGAGACATAGTTCCCACATGATTATGACAAAGAGTTCCCAATAATTTATGTGTTGGAGAAAACCCTCGGCTTAATTCACAGATAAGATGAAAATGCAAAGTTCAGCCAGTAAATTATTCATTCATTTCTTGGAACAGCAGCTTCTGCATGGGAAAAGAAACACAGAAGAAATACAAGTCCCAGAGAGGGAGTGTGATCCTGTAAGTACAGTGCTCTCCAGGAAGAAATGTAGACCTAGAAAATTTATAGAGAATAAATCAATTACTTAGTTCAAGCTGCTGAATGTTTGACAGTTAAAAATACCAACCCACTCACTGAAATGACACAGTAAAGAATCAAAACATTCATAGGGCACTGGCCTCATGTAAACAAACAGCTCTTCCACTCTTCCTGGTGGGACAGTGAGGAGCCTACCTCTTGCAGGTACCAGAGCCCTTCCTCCCAGACAGCCCTGGATGAAACCCATGTGCTTCCTGTGGCTTTGTCTGTCCTTTGCAGGAGTCCCACTCCTGTGGTGGTGTCTAACAGAGGAAGAGCCCCACTTTGAGGGATGTGGCCTAACGTGGTGTTTGCTGCAGCAATGGCTGCTAAATATTTGATTATCTCAAATGCACATCTCCGAGCAGCTGGGTCTGGCACTGTGCTACAGGCTCAGAAATGCACATCTCTCACTCAGGAAATATTTTTATCAGTTTCTCAGGAATGGCTACGTTCAATAATTCGGGTGTGACCATCACTCCCAGCCCTAGTGCTTTGATAGCAGCCCAGAGCTCCCATAGCTGGGAAGGAGTGGAATGCCTGGTAGGAAAGGCTACATGCATCTATGGCAGGGTGACCAGGTTAATAGGTGAATTAAGCAGCTCAAAGTTTTGAAATTGAATTGCTTTTGTGAGTATTAACAGGATTGACCTTTTTCCATAACATAGCAGTCCTATTCCTCTTCTTACTGTCTTCATTTTCTATTCATGAGAGTTGTACTGGCTGAATAGAACCACGACCAGAAGGAAGAAAGTGTTCAAGCTCTTTTGGTTTAATTAAAGGTTTTCTCTGTCTGCCTTTCCTTACAGGACAGAAATAAGCTGTTTGGTTAGGAACTGATCAGACACTGTAAAACCACCCTGGGAGGCACTGTTACAGTGTAGTGGACTCCCAACTCTGCTAGAAACATGAAGAAAACCAAATTTTATTTGTGCTTATGCCTGATACAATCCAAAGATTATATTTTTGTTTTCCTGTTATAGTTCCCTTGATCACAGTAATTTCATAGAAATTGACTTTGGATGTTGGAAAACATCTTTTTTCCATCTTTTAAAATGAATCACAGAATCATCATTATCATCTGCCATTGTTGCCCATTTTGGTGACCACTCAACCTCATTTACCACCAAACTGCTGGTTTTTTGTCTGCTTGTTGCTTTTCTGAAAGTTTAGGAGCTCACGGTGACCCTAAGGTATGTGTGACAGGCAGCAGTTGTTCTCAGTAACTCTTTAGATGTTCAGGATATGATAAACTCAAGGATCACACTCCAATGCCTTATATTTCTGTAGTAATTTATGGTGACATTCACACCCATTTCTCTAACTTACTGTATGAGGTGCAGAATAAGTTAATTAGCTGTAGGATCTTGGCAATTTCTTTTTAGCCATGTCAGCAAATCCTGCTGAAATCAGCATTTTATTGGCAGGATGCTCGAGCAACTCCTGAGGAGACACACATGTGCTGAAGTCCATCTTCACTAAATATTCCCATTCTGAGAGACAACAAACATCCCATAGCATGGACGCAGTTGTCCCAGCTACAAGTGACCATAAAAGAGCAGTTCAGCCTCCTAAATGAGGCGATACCAGTTCCATTATCTCACGCTGATATGATTGCATCTGCTGCGGTGTAGCTGTGTCAACAGGCACGCCCTGCACAGGCACAGGACCTGGGAGAAGCAGCACAGCACTTTTATCTGCAAGTCTTTGCCAGATGAGATACGGCCAGGAATTGGAGCACTTCCTGAATTTAACCAGCTCCTCTAATAAAGTGATTTTACAGAAGGGAGAACAGGGAAATTGAGGCAATTAGCAACTGCACTTTTGGCTATGTGCCCAGAAAAAAACGTGAACCAACAGCCAGATGAATGATTTCTATCCATGAAAATTCAGAGCACCCATGGATGCTCTTTTCAAACACCTCCAGAAAGTGAGTTGTAACTCTGTGGCAGGGTCTGACCTCAACTAGCACATGTCCCCAAAGAGGACAGAGGTGGCACATGACTGACCCTGAGCGCTGATACTCCAGACACGTCTGCTTCTGTGCTGTGCTACACACCAGCTGCTTCCCTCCTGTGTCCTTTTCTCTTGGCTTTATTTTCAAATGAACTGTATCTACCTTTGAGACTCCAAACTACCCAGTGGTACGGGAAATGGTAGGCACAGAGGAGATTTCTCTGCAAAACTGCTGCCCCTCCTGCCTCTCTCTTGGTGAGAGCAAGTCTACGTGTGCAACACGTGGCACTATCCACGCCACTCCTTCTATTCAGCAAACAGAAGGATAACACACCTTTCAAAAGCATGCAGTAAGCCTGTCCCTCTCCCTCTGATTATCAGATGCACTCTTTAATGGAGAGCATGCCACTGGTTCCCAGCTGCTCAGCTGTGGCTCACTTTTTAATGTTGTTGTTTGGGGTTATTTCTCCTGCTTTGAGTTAAATTGAGAATGAGGTTTTAGGAGATGTCTGCAGCCCTGGCCTGTTCCCAACCATACACCACACACTCATCAACATTCTGGTTGACAGCTCTTATGCTAGTTGGACATCTCAGCAGTCTTCTTCACCTTTTTAAGCAGCTGGGTTAGTTCTCTGCTGGCTTGGAGGACAGGCTTGGTTCACCAAAGGGTCAGGAAACCATTGGCAGCAGCAAGAGCATGCTGCCAGGAGCAGGGAAGTGAGGATGGGAGCAGGTTGTCCTTTTGGGCACAGCAGTTACAGCCAATGCTGAGCTAATGCCAAACAGCAGTGGTTGCACTCCACCACTGCTCCCAGCTGCCTTTCCTGCCCTTTCCCTTGTACTGCATCTAGCAATGGATGGCTTCAGGGTGAGTTGATCCAGCTGGCTGATACGGCTGAAAACTCCTCATTTTTATGGCGTGGATGGTTTGCCCCTGTTGTCAGCCAGATGAACAGATTCTCCCTGTGGCTGCACAGCCTCTAAATGCAGCATAAGGAAAGCAGTACCAATGGGAAACCGAGACAGAAACCAGCTTGTACATAGCCCAGCTGCAATAGCAAACTGCAGCCTAAAGAGCAGCCACGCCTATCCAGCCATCCTGCTGCTCCTGCCAGTCAGATCACTCGATAGTTTGCTTCCCTACCTGTGCTCTTCTGCTCTAATGAACATCTTCTCAGTACAGGGAGTGTATTTTTATCTCCCTTGTTCGGTGTGAGTAGAACTGCACTCCAGCAGGCAATTTCAACCTCTTCTGATTTGTGGACTGCTAGTGGAGAGGTTGGCAGGACTAAATCTATTGACTTCCATTGCTTTGTGCCTTTTGTGGACCTTGGAAGTTACCCACAGTGGCAACAGCTATAGACTGAAATGTACTGCACAGCAGAACTGCTGAGAATCACATAGGACTCACCAGACTGGCAACAGTCTTTTGACATATTTTTCTCCTCTCATTTATTTTTATTTCTTATTGAGGATAATAAAATCAGAACAGATTATGGAGAGTGAGGCTAGTGAACAAAAAATGGAAACTTTGAGCTAAAACCTTTTCAGTTCAGTTTCCTAATGGACGGCACAGAACAAACTACTGAGCCAGGACTTGCCATTCTCTCTGCCTGTGAGTAGGGAGTCTTTTGGGAGATAAGCAGTAACATCCTTTCTTAGTAGTGCAAGATCCTTTGTTGCAGGCCAGTCACAAAGCTGTATTTGTGTAGGGGCTGCACTGGTCAACTGTGCCTTCTCTTGGCTTACAGATGCTCCTTCTGGAAAAGCTGTGGCTCCTCTCTCCATCATTGCAGAAGGCTGTATTTTGGTATGAGGGGGTTTCAGTGGCAATACTGGCTTGCAGTGAAATGCAGCCTCCTTCCTTTTATACCTCTTCTCCCTCTCTCCTTCTCTCTCTCCTGGCTTTATTCCCAGATCTGATTCCCAGTGCAGCCTCGTAAACTGAGTCAGTACAATTGTCAGGGTGAAAGGCTGCAAGGAGAGGAGTGGGAATGAGGAAGATGGCAAAAGAAACGGCAGGGATCTGCTTAAGCTGCCACACTCTTACTTTTCACCAACCCAGACTTCAACATTGTCATGTTTAGTACATCCATAGTCTGGCCCAGCCCCTTCAGCTAAAATTGTCTGTAGTTTATTTACACACCTTCTGGTCCCGACCTTGCTGACTGAGAGGAATTGCTGCTGAAGACATGTTTTTCTCTTAAATACAGAGATACATGAATCATTTTCCTTTCACATGTTTGCTGCAAGATAATGAAACCTTTGAATGAAGAAGGGAACAACATATTAACATGTAATTTAAAGTAATCATGAAGCCATCCACTGGGGACCTCATAATGTACCTTGTTAAGTGTGATCTGGGATGGCTGGCATGTGTGTGAAAAACAGGGCAATAGTTCTGAAGGGGAAAGCTTAACCAAGGTCAGTACATTTCGCCAGCTAGAATCCTGAACAATATTCCCAGGAGAGAAGTATCTGGGTGCCTGATTCAGTGGTGATGTGCTCCTACACACACACACCAGTCCTAAAGCAGCAGAGGTTAACAACACTCAGAATGTCAGCATTGGCCCCCCGAGATAAAACACTATCATGATGAAAGGAGCAATTACCTGACGTTCTTCCACCTGCAGAATCTATATAAGCTGGGCTGCACTCGAGGAGCCTTAGCAGTGCAATTATGTGAGTTAGGAACCAGGTCTTTTGCTGATAAAAGCCCTCATTTAGGTGTAGCTATACACATACAGGCACGAGGAGTGTGTCTTTAATTGCACTGAGATACAGCAAAAAAACCCATATCTCTAGTACAGATAAGCCCTTAGGATCAAAAGTACATGAATATCTCATGGTGCTGATTTTATTACAGGCCTCCACAGAGTGCTCATCACTGTAATTCTTGAGTAGCCTTTAAACAAGGACAAAACAATGGTATTTTCCAGCCAGAGAGCCGGCTCTAATATTCAGAGGTTCAACTGATATTTCTTTCTAGATCAAAACCTGGGGAAGGAAATTCCTTGCTGGATGGAGTCCCAAGCATCACGGGTAGTGTGCCCATAACCTGTTGGCCACGACAGACAGCTGGTTCTTGCTAATCCTCTCTATCCAAAAAGAGGGCAGTAGCAATCTTTGAGGGTTGAACCTTATCACTGTGGTGTAAAATGTCACTTGTGAGTCAGTGGCTAATTGTTCCAACCCACCTCACTAAATTTTGGGTGCAAAACTGTAATTATCTCACTGTTGAACAATTTAGGAGTATAATCCAGTCCCCTGGCTCAAGTGGTCGTGTCAGGAAGGGGCTAGTCCTGATTAGGATTCCCAAACCCACAGAAATAAGTAAGAGTATCCAATATGATCTGGTTTGATGAGAATAATGTTTACTTAGAGGCAAGTAATCTAAAGCACAACAAAATATCTAACAATTTCCATCTTACTAACTTTCTAAGAGACAGGAAAAAAATCCTTCAGAAGGATTGGAAAGTCATCACAAAGGGGTTCAAATTTTCAGTTAATTTTATTTTTTGAAAGAGCTTGTTCTCAACTTGTAAAATATATTAGAGGGGAAAACATGTGTTTTGAAAGGAAGCAGGGTTTTTTTTCCCCCAGTGACACAGCACAAGCTGTTCCCTTCTAATGTGTTGCAGGAGTTGGTTTGATGATTCCTCCTGACACCTCAAAGATCCAAGACTACAAAGAAGTGGTGAAAGGATTAAATAAATCACTTGGTCACTGTGGAAAATCATAGCCAGGGAGTCAGAACACTGTGAGCCTGAGGTTTCCCTGGCTATTGTACAAGACAGACAGCTTCATCTTGTCACCTGTCTAGGACTGCAGGACTGTTTTTTCTCTTCTTTAATCAAATGGACTCATGGTCAACAATTTACCAGTCTCACTTCTAGAAGTGGGGAAGCCACTTGGTTGTCATAAATCCTCAAAGGTAGAGAGAAGCTTTGCAAAAAGTTTTAGCTGTCCCTATTTAGAATAGAGGCTGCTCTATATCTGAAGAACTGAGCTTTTAGTTGTCAAGGGATATAGTAATATCTTAAATAATCTGCAGACTGTTAGAGGCACTGGCTGGGAAGTTATTGAATATTCAAGGATTTCCAGTATCCTGTTTCCTAGTAGCCATTAAAAAAACACAACCTTTAATTCCACAGCAACTCATCTCCCCCATTATACCATTATGTGTACATGGCTGGACAGGAAAAATGTGACAGCTCTTACCTGACACCATATTGCTACACACTGTAGCATGTAAATTAGTCTCTGTGTGTTGACACAAGTCACCTTTCTTCAGCGTCACTTTATTTAAACGAGCATTCACTGTGTGTTTGCATATGTATCTGTGGGTAGAAGAAACCACCTCCCCAGCCAGGTCCTTTTCCTGCTCACACTGTGAGCCCACAGTCTGAGCACAGTGAAGGGCCAGGAGCCCTGGCAAGGTGGGGGAGCTTGAGGGGGTTTCCAGAGAGCCATCAGGGAGTCGGGGAAGGAAAGGAACCGGGGCTGCTCCCTGACTGCCTCCCAAGCTTTCTGTCTGCCTGGAGACTGCTTGCTTTCATTTCTGGGTGCCTCTGGTTTCCTCATGGATCAAACATCCCTGCCTGGGAGCTGGGTGCAGCAAGTGCTCAGAGACATGCCAAGCCCAGCCCAGCCCATCCCATGGCGGGCTTGTTTCCATCCCAAGGGCTTTGGCTGATGCCAAATCGTTCCTCCCGTTGCCTGACTGTCCTGTCACCTCTGGTGACAGCCATGTGTGGCAGCCGACCATTTCCTCACAGACTGGTGAGCTCACGGCTGCTCCCAACCCGTGGCACAGGAGTTTGCACATCCCTTGGAACGGGCTGTTCCCCGCCCACACTACAAAGGCCCATCTGCACTACAAACCAAACCACCCTGCGTACAACATTGCAGCCACTTTGCACTGTTTAGTCCTGTCAGGGATGCAGAAAGAGCTGGAGGCTCTGCGAGGCAGGAGGGTGCTGTCCCTCAGCCTGGCTGCTCCCCACTACAAGCCCTGCCAGGCCACGGCTCAGCCCAGCAGGACTTCAAGCAACCACTACAGCAAACTGGGCACTCATGAGATTTTTTTCTGAAACTTTCCTTCTTTTTTATGTAGCTGTTGCTTCCTGGACTCATATTGTTTGAGCTGTCTCAGTTTCAGAGAAAATGGAATTGGATGTGCCACTGGTAATGTCAGCTCACCAGATAGCAGGCCAGCAGCTATGGGAAAGGAGAAAAGCACAGCCAGGCTCACCCTTTTGCTCTGCCACTCACTGACTTTCATCTAATTGTGGGCAGGTTGCTTAACTTTCCCATTTTCTAGTAAAGCAGACACATGCCTGGAAGATTTTTCAAAGTCCTCAACAGAAGCAAGTTCACAGAGTGAAATGAGGGGTTCACTCCTGAATATTTATGGTTCAGATTTGGGGGGAAAAAGAAAAAAAACCCAAAACAACAAAACTTTACTACATCATCCACCATTTCATGGCTGTCCTTAACAGAGACCCAGAAAACCACCTCTCTGGTACTGTGAGGGTGTGCAGTGCTAGCACAATTCCACAGTCATTCACTTCTATCTGTTCATTCTAGATTAATAAATCCTGTTTCCTTCAACAGTTTCCTTTCCTGCTGTTATGGGAAATTTTGGCCTGGTCAGTGTTTTTTAAAATATACATGGCCAAATCCAGTTAAATATGAAAATGTTGGGTAACATATTGATGGACTTACCCCATGCAAGTGCTCAGTTTGTAAGTGTGTGTGAACAACACCCAGCAGAGCTGCCCAAAGGAAGGTTTGCTGATCTGTTGTCACTGTGTAGGGATCATTGATAGCACATAGTCAATGTGAGGTAAAAGTCAGTCAATTTTGCAAATCCAGGTAAAATTACCTTTCTGTTAACAAACCATGCAAAATTACTCCATTTGTCTAACCTTGAATTCCTCCTGGTTTCTGGGGAGATTATGTCCCAAATTCCTTGAACTATATAATGATTGCTATTGTATTTTATTTTGGTTGTGTGAACATGAAGTAGGGCGGACTTGTAATACACCAGGGACTGTGTAGAGCAGCAGCTGTTACACTTTCAAAGAGCATTACTGAGCTTTTTATAGTTGGCTGCAGTTGACATCACGGCTAAATAGAGTCTTGCTCTAAAATATATTCCACCCAGCCTATGCAACCTGAAATCTATGCATTGCAGGGAGGAGAGAGGGTCACAGGAAGCAATGCAATACCAGCACAAAAGTAAAAGCCTGGGGATGTGTTTGCTTGTTTTTCCTGTGTCCATTAGAAATGCCCTTGAATATTTTTTTTCCAGGACGAGCAGAAACCTCTGGAGAAGAATGACAGAGTGAAACCTCTCATCTCAGGATCAGCAATTAAATCTGGCCCAGGTCAGCACTGACCAACAGCTGCAGTACCTCACTGTAGGAAGCTCTCTTAGTGCCTCATGGATATCTGTCCAAACCAAAAGAGGTCAAATGCTTTTACACTGGTATCACTGGAGCCACCAGGATGCTGCTGGAACCTGGGTAAAAGCTACTGTGCAGTAAAAATCATGGCAGAGGAGCATCACATGCCCAGGTCCCTTTCTGGACTGGACCAGCAGCTTCCAGAGCTTTTGGGAGAGAGCTCTGTTCTGCACACACTACTAAGAAAATAACAAAGCTGAGTTAGTTGAAGCAAAGCTGAAGCTTTTCCAGGACTCAGGTGTAGCCCCCAAAATGTCTAAATCCACACTGTCCTTGTGTGTGTCTGAGTATCTCTACTACTCTATAGCTGGACATACTCCATGTGAATAGCCTGGGTTTCCTGGGGTACTTTGATAGCTTTACATGCACTGCATCTCCTCTCTGAGTCTGTGACTGAGGATTCTTTGGTTTTCAAATATGGTTTCTTCTAGGATCCTAAATGACTTCATGGGGAAAAGTCAATATCTTGCTCTTTGCCTGATTTCTGTTTCATCTTACAGAGACTCACTGTCCTGGCAAGAAGTCCCTCTAAGGGGCCAAGCCAGGGATATCTAGCCTACCTTTACCAGGAAAGACTGCAAAATGTGAGGAGGCAGTGCATCACCAGTCTGTGAGCCTTCCCTGGGTGTTGGTTAGATGGCCTGCCAAAAACGTCACAGGTGAGACTTACTGGCACAAGCCCTTTCACAATCTGACACTGTTTACTGTTTGTAGGGTGTGATGGCACAATTCCTCCTGAAAACTGCACAGACACAAGCCTCCCCTCTGCTGCAAGATTCCTTATCCTTGTAACCAATGAATCAGCACGTACCCAGCGCAGCAGCCACGACTGACCAGCACTGCCTTCCCCTTCCAAATTGTCAAACCAATTTCTGCTTCAGCATATGACACCAGCAACCACACAAGTCTCCCAGCCTCAGGGTTGTTGCTGTCCTCTTTATGTTATGCTCCCCTTCCTATTCATATCAATGTTCAATATCAACTCCCAAATGGCTCAAACTCCACCCAGAGAGAAAAAAAAAGCTATTATCTAAACTGTGGCTGTTCTGCAAGTGTTCCAAAAAGCAATTCATGACCCTTTTTTTCACAATTCGTCATTTTTACATGCCTACACAGAAAACCAGCAACCTGGGCACATAGATCTGGAGAGGATTTCACAGGAGTAGCTCTCCTTTTGTTGTGAAAGAAAAAAAAGTGAGTAAGTCTTTACTTTCATGTGATGTGGTCAATGGTTTCTCCAGCTGTTGAAAACACAGGCTAGAGTTTGAGCAGTGACCCTGGGAAGTGTGGATAGGGAAAGAATTCACTCAGACCTGGAATGAATGACCTGTGCCTACACATTTTACATAGTCCTAAGTAAAATTCCCACCTGAAAACAGCTTTTGCACTTTTAGACAAAGGAATCTAGTGAAGCTGCACTGCTTCAAGATTAGATAAAGGCCTGGAGAGCAGGAAGCAGGCACCAATCCAGCTCTGGAACAAGCATCTTCTAGGAACAACCTTGTGTGTCCCTGCCAGTGTGCCATGCACCTTCTCTTCAGCAATGGGGTCACAGGCAAGTGACAGTGGCATTTGATGAGTGTGTTTGGACAGCCCAGACTTGGTTATACACTGTTAACATGAACTTGCTGCTGTGGAAATCTGAAATGCAAATACTTGTTTGGAATAAAGGAGGTGAAGTCGAGTAGATGAGGAAAGAGGGCAACATGCAGGGTGGGGGTTTGCTTGGTTGGGCACTTGTGTGGCTCTTAGGAATTATCCTGCTCCCAAAAGCAGGAATCTGCTCCATGAAGCCAGAGGAAAGATCACTATTTGGCTGAAGAGATGCAAAATCAAGCTCTGTGCACAGGTAGGATCAGTCCTTGGTCTGCTAGGATTTTTAGTGGCAGCAGGTTCTCTGTTTATCCTGGCCTGCTTTGTATATGCACTCTTGCTTCCTCACTTGATAAAAAAACAAAACACAGAAAAAGGAGAGCTCAAACAAGAGAGATTAATCAAAGGAAACTCCTCATCTTCTCACTCCTGCCCTTATCCTGGCAAAATTTGAAAGAAATAAAATGTTTTTGTAATGCCAGAAAACTATGAACACTGCTACACTGGCACTGACCAAGACACACACAATGTAAAACACCCAGGTGATGCTGTGATCGATGTGATATCCTGCCCAGCTTTGCAATTTCCAGTCACTGTCATAAATATTTCGTCTACAGCCATATTTCAAGCATTGTCAGCAAGTGAGAAAAGAGGCCAGCAGCAGTGGAAGTGCAAACAGAAACCTACACTATGACACTGCTGCACCCTTTCTCGATCACTGAGACCTGCAGCAAACTCTCAGCATTCCTTTAAACCTTCTCTTACCTCGAATACCTTAGGTAAGAGGCATCCCAGCTGCAAAGATGTGACTGCAAAAGAGGAAAAACATGGTCTTGTGATGATGTGGGGGATGGCTATGACAGAAGAAGAGAGCTGCTGAGATCTCTCCTGAGTCACTCTCCATCTTGGATTGCAGTTGTCCCACCCAGAGTAACAAATGTATTTGCTCTTTGCCATGGGTCCAGGAGCAACCCGGAGAACGTTTCAGGGACAGGGAAGAAAAGCTGTCACGGAGAAAAGTCTTAAATCCCCCAAGTAACATGTAAAACAAGCTTGGTCATAGCAAAAGAGAGGGGTAAGAATCAAGGGGCCTAAAAGATAATGGAGAAAGAGATAAAAGTACCAATAGAAGGAAGGAGAGGAAGACCTTTAGTCAATAAAGGAGAGGATCAGAATAAGGAGGTGACAAGGGTGTGGCCTTGGCAAACAGAGCCAAAGTCAAATAGAAAAATAACCCTGCCAGAAATAAAAGCAGAGGAGTTGAGCTTGAATAAAAGGGGAAGAAAAACAGCTGTCATGTAAAATGGGAGTCAGAGAATGAGCAGAGCAGCCCAGGGGAGCAGTGGTGCAGGCTGGAGGCAGGGACACGCCTCAGAAAGCACCTTTGCCAGAGGAGTGAGCCAACACACAGGACAACTATTGGACAACTTATCTGGGATGGCTGAGGCAGGGGGATGGGACAGTGGGGGAGGAGGATGGAGATACTGTTCTGTGCAAATGTGTGGAGCTTCTGTGTGAGTCAGGCACCAGAAAACTGTGCTGTGGGCTTACAAAAGTCAGGATAACCCACAGAAATCATGCCTAGCGAGTGTGTTGCATGGCACTTCTCTTTAATTTGATTTTAAATAGCAAAGAAATATGAGTCAATTCATGCACAGAAGAGAATGACTTCATCAAATGGCATAGTAACCACTGCACTCCACAGCTATGATCATGTGGTATTGCTGATTTAATGATCCACTGCAAAACCCCAGCTAAGGTGAAACTTCCCACGTTCCATCCACATGTTAAACCTGAAAAATCTTCCAAATTGCATACAGGCTTGAAGACTTTTGAAATTAATTAAAGAGCCCAGAAAAAATGCAAGAGCAAAACCAAAATAGTTCTGTTGTAAATGTTATGATACATGAGACTAAAAGTCCCTTATCTCCAAAACTGATCAGAAAAGAGGGTGAGAAATTTAGAATGAATGATTAGACTGATGCCAGAGCACTGACCTTGGCACATGCCTGAGAAGAAGCAGGGAAGCACAGGGAAGCCAGATGAAGGATTCTCTAGTCAGAACCACTCAGAGAGGGAAGACCTGGTGGATTTTAATAGCACCAGGGCAGCCAAGGGCAGAGAAAGATCATGAGTTTGTGTTCATATTGTAACAGGCATCTGACTATACCGGGACAGGTTTTTTTGTCTTTTGGTTTTGAACCATTGGAGCAAAACTTGCTTCACATTTGGATCCTTTTCTCAATAACCACGAGACACAAGCTGTAACAAACAAACAAACAAACAAGGTAACATTTACATAAAAACCCATTATTTTCAGCAGTTCATGCTCTCAGATACCAAACACTGTGAGACAGAAACAGAGAATCTTGTGACTCATTTATTAAGTTGGAGTAGAAGGAAAAGCTTACCACATGATGCAGAGGACAATGATAAAGGTTTAAGAACCTGCCAAGAAAAGGGAGAAAACAATGCCCTAACACTGCTTGCTAAGGCTAAGGAGCCTGAAAGGGGAGAGAGGGGACTGTTTGGAATTTTTCTTGCTATTATCCAGTGCTGTTAGAGGAGGATGTGGCCTCTCTGCTATCCATCACCCTGCCTGCCCTATTCTGTGTGTATATTCTGGCTGCACCCTGGCAGGCTGCCTCTCCTAAGTAGGTGCTGAATGAAAACGAGGAAAACATGGTCCTGTCTCTTTTCTTAGCTCTTGTGTTCTTATCTTCTTCCTTCTTTTTTTGTTCATCTGCAGATATATTCCTTTGCTTTCACAGTAAATTAATTAAACATTATGGCGAGTTTGGATAACACAGTTATTTTGTATACACAACCACCTGCACCAACAGTTCTCAGCAAATCTTTATTAAGGAAAATATCTCCAAGAGCTGGGTATGACCTTGTTCAGAGCATGTGAATAAGCAAAGCAATACACTAAATTCTATTAAATAGAAGCTTTAGGTTCTCTCACAATATAAATACAAATCTAAAATCCGAAAGGGCACAGAGAGAAGTTGCAACAAGGATTTGTTTAAGCCTAGGGTTTACTGCCACAGCAAACTTGGTGGGACTGTCCTCACTGCAGAAGCACCAGTGAGGGCCAGGTACACGCACCCTGCAATTCTCAGGGTATCTCAAAACCCGAATGTAAGCTGAGGTTTAAGTATGTTTAAATTCAACACTAAACATCCCCTGCTCTTTCAACCAGCCCCTCCTATCTCCGGGTAGCTTCCTCCCTATTGCCCTTTCCCTCTGCCCACCTCCACCATTTGCTCTTATCTTCCTCCCACTCCCAAATCCTGACTCTTCCTCTCCCTCTGATGGTAGGGAGCCAGCTGCCAGCCATCAGAGATACTCTGCTCTTGCCCTGTTGCTGTGTCTGGGTCCTCTCTGAACCTGGGCATCTTGCCCCAAATCTGTTCCTGTTGGGATTTAGCAAATACAGCCCCTTGATCTTTTCATATGCATCTGCTGGGTTTTTACGCCTCCCCCACCGATCCCTTTAAGGCTCTCTGTGTGTCTGAAGCTCTTATCAGCTCCTGGGAGCAGAATACACGAATGGCACCACCAGGTCTTGAAGTGGCGTCTCACACCTCCCAGGAAATGGCTCACCCCACCAAGTCACATCCCCCTCCTAAGCACAGGGCTAAAGTCACAAGGTGCTATTAGTTCCTCATGGCCAAAGCCAAGGAGACACGGCAGCTGAATTTCCAAAGGAAAATAGATCGTGTACAGAGAGAGGTAATCAGGTCTGAGCCAAGCAAGGCAGGCGTCTTTCAGAGAGAACACAACCTCTTGTCATGTTGCATTTATTTTAACCGTACTCTGCCTGTGCACAGAGCTGCTGGGCAAGCCTGGTGATCTGAAACAACCTGTGCTGGGCATTGATGTCACCAGGCTCTGCCATTGCTCTGGCTCTCCAGTGCCATGGGCTCCATCACACTGGAGATGTGCCCAATGTACCTTCTGTACCCCTATTGGTACAAAAGTGCTGAGAGGGGTTCAGCCCTTGGTCACAGGTCACACTCAGGACACTGTGACAGCACCATCTCCCTCTCACTGCCCAGTGCCCAGGCAGCCACTGCCCATAGGACAGCCTGGAGCATGGCCAAGTCCCATTTCTGACCTTGCAGTAAGACACTGGCTGTCTGCACCTCCCTGTGCCCCAGCTGGAGGTGAACACACTCTCTGGGCTGACCTCCTCTTCCCTGTAGAGGACTCTGGCAAGGAAGGGCTCTCAGGGGCACAGCTGAATATCCACAATGGACAGGCAAGTTTAGGCCTTTCAAGAATATATTTCAAGGCATCTGCAAACCATGCCACAGTGAGGACTATACACAGCCCACCCTGCTCAAGCTCTTCCTTGTTAAAGCTGTGAGGGCTAGAAAAACAACAACTCTAAATTAAAAACATGACATCATTGTAAGATCTCAGAACTCTACTTAAAAGCCTGGATGGACCTCAATATATAGATCTTGTGTCTGTACATTGGGAAGACCTGATAAACCTCTGAAAGCATTTCGAGGTTGTAAAGAGCTTTGTCACAATGACTAGAAGCAATCAAAGGAAAATTAAGTATTCATATAAAGATTTCCTCTTAGGCAGAATGAAAAAACCTCAAAACCTAAGCCTAGCATGCATTAAAAATTTTTGCTCTCAGGGCCCTGCTAGAGAAACTGGAAATTATACGGTATTTTCCTGGCAGCAGAAACTCTGGAGCAAATGTAGTTATATATGCAACCATAAAAATGTGTCTGGATTACAATTAACATAATTTGTGAGATAATTATCCAGGGATTGCTTCTTCAGGGACAAGCTGTCCAGGGACAGCTTAAACTTAAGTCTTAACAGCAAAAATGTGGTGTTATTTTTTCTTAAACTTTCTCTAAATTAATGAAATCAGGTTTGTGTGACCACTGTGCCTTTTTTTTGTTCAGTCTCCTAATACATGGAGAGGGACTTTTTACAAGGGTATGTCATGACAGGACAAGGGTAAATGGCTTCAAACTGAGAGTAGGTTTAGATTAGATATCAGGAAGAAATTCTTTACTGTGAGGGTGGTGAGAACTTGGCACAGGATGCCCAGGGAAGTTGTGGATGCCCCATCCTGGAAATATTCAGGGCCAGGTTGGATGGAGCTCTGAGCAATCTGGTCTAGTGGGAGATGTCCCTGCTCATGCCTGTAGGGTTGGAACTGGATGATCTTTAAGGTCCTTCCCAACCCAAATCTTTCTATGATTCTGATAAGATTTGAACTTTTTGGCCAATTTCAATTGAAACTGATGTAGAAATTGAGATCTCCAAGATACCAAATCTTTGCAAATTTAGTCAGGTTGACAAGAGACTGCTAAATCTCCACTACTAAAAACCTTAGTCTCAGGTTTAGTGACCAGAGAATTCATGTTAAAGACAGCCACCAAAAAGAAAAAAACAATAAACCTTTCTGGAATGACAAAAGACTGTGCACAAATTGTGTCCCTGTAGAGTCCTGGAAGGAACAGGATGATGTGACATCTGAACAAGCCTGAGGAATTTGAACACAGCCAAGGCTGCACTGCTGGTTACAAACCACTGCATGGCAAAACCCCTGGTGTCCCATTCCCACCAGGACTGCACAGCAGAGCTAACTGCTGACTAAACAATTAACATGTTGGTTATTTAAAGGGGTGTGTTTGTCTTGGCAGCAAAGCCACAGCTGGGTGTCACACTGCTGCCTACTCATGCCATGCATGCTGGGATGCTCCCCAAGCTCCAGTTCCTCAAGCCACACAAGGCAGGATCTTAAACTGCACATTTAAAAGATGACTTTGCAGCCCCAAGAGCCTGAGAGAACCTCCCCAGCCTGACATGCAAAAGGCTGAAGAGCCAGCTAGCTGGAAAACTCACCACAGGGCCTATCTCCCCCTGCTTCTCCACAGCCTTGGTGTTTCAGTCTGTCTTACCCTTGCTGGATGCTCAGATCTGGCAGCAGTGATGTGAGAGCATGTTCTCCAGCTGAAGCTTAGAACTGTTTTATTGCAGGTACAGGCACATTTTGTATTGTGAGTCCTCTTGGCACACATTCCTCAGTGCTGAAGCACTCCCAAAACAGACAAAAGAAGTTTCTCTGCTGACAAACTGAGTGAAGATCAATGTAAACAGCTTCTGAAGGAGCATGTAATTTTTGATATCAACACAAAAGCAGTCTGCTTTCCCCTTAGAGATAGCTCTCTCAGTTTTAGCCATCCTAATTTCAAAAAGCAAACCACTTCTGGACTTCTGTCACAGCTTCTGCTTCTCGAGGGAAGACATAAAATCCCTCTTTGTGCCTTGGTGGGATGCAAATAAAAAGTCTGCAAAACAGGAAGGGACAAAATTGAATGTCTTCTAAGTGCTTCCAGCCCTTACCTGAGTATGACTCCACGCAGATGCTGGCACCTAAAGGCATCAGAAACTTCCTTGTCAGATGACAAGGGGCACAGCAGGATGGAAAATTACTTGTCAGGGAAAGGGAACTCCTCTGAATCCAGACACAGCACTTTTTTCTTGCTGCAGGAGGCACACTGCACTACCCCACAGGCACAGCTTTTAGGACACCAGTGGAATGATACTCTGTGGGAGCTGTGGAGAAGTATGCCAGCATTGGGAGAGAACTGCCAGAAGGAAGCAAGGAGCTGTCTTTCATGCCATCCTGCTTGCCTGGGAGGAGGCAGAAGCCACCTATTCTGATGTCCACCTAACAGCACAGTCCTTTACAATGAGTACTGTTCCCCTTGCTTTTATTCAACCTTAGATCTGTTTCAAACCAAGCCAATACAGAAGGGTGGCCACGAGGATCCCATGGACAAAATCAGTGTGTGATACTCCGAGCAATAGGAAAGGGAGAATATGATTGCTGGGCTCTGGTCTGGCTCCAGAATTGCTTTGCTTTTGCAAAAGCACATACCACTGGCAAGCAGAAAAGAACTCATCACCAAGATATATGAATGTGCTGGTAATAGCCAGCCAGCCCAGACAGGGAAACTGAGGCAGACCAGAAGTAAGCAGAAGTCAGCACCAGCAGAGAGGCAGCACAGCCTGACCTGCTCACAGCAGTGTCATCCACTCACAGGTATGTCTGCTAGTAAATACAATTGTCTGCAGCCAGGCAATGCAGAGACTGAGTGTGAACCCACAGCCTGGGTAACCCTGGCTGCACCAAGGGCACTGAGTGTTTTGCTCACAATTCAGTCACATAGGGTTTCCTATTCCACACAGCAGAGCTGCCAGTCAGGCTGCATCCATGGACAAGGAATGCCACAAAAGGGAGAGTGGAAGTTATTTTACTTCCATTGTCACAATGTAGACTTTCTAAAAGTATGTAATTATTACATTTGTGTCTCCCAGGGAAAGTGTCCAGGCCTGGGAAGCCTCACTGTTCTTTTCCTCACCAAGGGAAGCATGTCAGCTGCTGTCACAAGACACCTCTTGGAACATCCCTGGAATCATAAAGGGAAAGGGAATGGAGGATGCTTTTGGCCTGAAGGATGTCACAGCAGTCAGAGATCAAAGAGTCAGCCCATTTCCAGATTTATGAGTTGGGAACAGGCCTATTTGCTCCCAGTACTCACTCTTTCCTGAGTATCTGTTCAATATACATTGATAGCTGTCTTAATGGGAAGTCTGACACTGAAAGCCACCATGCTCTGGGCAGTCTGTCTCAGTTTTGTTCTCTGCTAAGTTCAGAATCAGATCCAGGCGGGGCAGTCCTGGAAGCACCCCAGATGGGATCCCCTCATTTCCCTCCTGCTCCATCTGGCAGTGTCCTCTCACTTGTACAGCCATCCTGGGAGGATTGGTAACCCACAGGTAGGAATCCCAGATCTGGACTGAAAAAACCCAACCAACAAACCCCAGCTGTTGTTACTGTACAGTTCATTTAACTTGGGTTAGTTCCCTGATCACACTGTGTGGACTGACACATGCTCAGCTAAAGGGAAGGCATCAGGACAGGGCTGAACAGTGGGGGGCCTGTGGTGCCAGCAGCTCCTTAAGCCTGGGCTGCTGCTGAAAGAAAAACACATGTATATGTGTGAAAAAACACATTTCCTCAAAAACCTGCTCTCTCTGTCTGGCAGGCTTAATCAACCTTAACCAAATCCTTGAAATTATATTCTTCTAATGGCATAATTCAAGGCAGGATGAAATCCTTCAGAAAAGAAACCTCTGCAATGTTTTTCAGGAATATTATTTGATGTAAAATACAATATTAATCATGTAAATATAATCTGGAATTATTCTGTTTTGCTGCCATCTTTGGCATCTTCTAAATCTGCATGGAATCTGCAGAGTGATTCAATTCTCCATGAGTTTTTCACTAAAAACCTTAGATAATGCTGTCTTGTGTTTTCTGGATCACCACTCACCTGGGTCCTTTCTCACCACTGTGGCCTCACGTTACACTGCTAATTGAGAATATTGTACAAGTCTCCTGTCTCTGGATGCTGTCATGCAAAAATCCATGATTTTGGGAACAACGTAGAAACTTCAGTCATGAAAGCACCTGGACTGCAGCACATGTAAAAGCACAAAGGTACAAATGTTTTAGGAACAAAACTTCCCAAAACAGCTTTTAACAATTTTAACGTGATTTTCTGTACAAAGTAACTTTTCTTGGGAGACAGTTGTAAAAAGTAAAATGAGGACAAACCATTTTAAGACCCTTGGTGTTGCTGGGGTGTGCAGGCAGCATTTCAGCACAAGACCTCCTTGTCTGGGATTCATTTACGGCAGAAGCACACGGGATGTGTGAGTGTGATGTGTAAAGGCATTAGCAAGTGGAGGAAAAGGTGATGACTCCAATGTCTGCCTCTGCCCTGTCTGAGCTCTGTGGCTCTCCAGGTGCATTTAACTTGCATCCTGAAAAGAGAGAGATGTTTTTGCAGCAGCAGGCATGGCAGGAAGCTGTACACCACCCGCACAGCTGGCAGCGAAGCACTGCAAGCGGAGCAGTCGTGGCCACGGGAAGAGACAACTTCTGTTTGCTTTATGTCTCACACCATGCACGATCCATTACTTGCCAAAGCAGTCAGCTGCTTGAGAGCATCTACCTCCACACCAATAGCTAGAGGGAGTGAACTCCATAACCCTATCAGCCCAGACGCAGTATCACAAATAACCCAGCCGCTGCTCTGGGTCTTCTCCGGGGTGCCAAACTCCTAACACCCAGTAGTTTTGCGTGCGGATGCAAAGCCCGCTTCCCTCTCCCTACTCCTGTCCATGTTTCGGGCGGGGAGTCGAGGGCTGCCGGCCATCACCCACCCCGTCACGCACGCACAGGGCATCACTGACTCCTCCGGGCTGAGCGAGGCAGGGGCCGCCCCAGTCGGGCACC
>VYXF01010904.1:193395-234694 GCA_013397295.1 Polioptila caerulea
CGGCCAGCCCGGCGGGGCCGAGCCCGCCCCGTTCGCGGGGAGCGCCTCCGGCCCCTTCCCGCCGGCCCGCGCCTTCTGCGGGCAGTACTCGCCCGTGTCGGACGCTGAGGACACCAGCGGCTACTCGGAGTCGGGCTCGGAGTGGGAGGAGAACGCGCTGGGCGCCTTCCGCGCCCTCTGAGCGCCGCCGCCGGCGGGAGCGGGCCGGGCCGGGCGGGGACAGGCTGGAGGAGCCCTCCCGCCGGGCCCCGAGCCGCGGTGCGCTGCTCGGGCGGGGAGCAGTCACACACCGCGCTACCTCACCACTGCTGCTCTGCCACTGTTGCACTTTATCCGGTAGTAACTGACTTTGCCTATTTATTGAAGAAAGATACGGGTCGGCTCCATCAGCTGAGGGCGTCTTTTTACACTGTATTTAAAACTTTCTTTTAACATGTTTAGTATATCTATTTAACCTTCTCTAGCCAAAAAGCTAACCCAAATCCACTGTGTTTCGGGGGTGGGGGCTGGTCTTAGAAAAGAGTGATGGTCTGTTGGGGTTTTTTGACCAAGGAAAATAAAATAAAGGTATAAATTTTTGCTCTGCTTGTGTGTGTACCTGGTGCAGGGGGAAGGTTTCTTACCTTGGCTGATGGTGGGGTAGAGAAGTGGTGGAGATCCCAGCTGCAGGTTCCCTTCCCAGGTCCTGGAGAGCTATGGCTGCAGTTTAGATCTAGTCGATAAGAGACCTAAGGGGCCTGAAGGACAGGTTACAGAAACTGCCTTAAACTCTCTCTGTCAGTATTTGTCTTAAATCTGCCCTAAACAAACACCCCCGTCACTAAATGAAAATGGAAATATCTGGCCTAAGTGATACAAACCTGAAAATCTCAAGTGCTCAGACAAAAGCCTCCAGCCTGCCACTTAAGCCAGGGTTAATGTTAAACTAAGAGAAATGGGAGTATTTTGTGGACACTGTAAGGGTGCTTTAGCTGGAGGCAGGGACTACACAGAAGCTGTTCACATGATGGGTCGTGGGCTGAATGGGTCTGCACTGAGAATGGCAGAGAATCAGTCTCTCTAATTCAATTTATTGAGGAAGAATACATTACTCTGTATGTGTTTTGAGGGTAAGACCAATTCTTCCTGCTTACAAAACAGTACTTCAGAGCCTAGCAGAGCAGGTTGTAAGTTATGGAAAAGCACCTGAATGCCAGAAGCCCAGGAAAAATGACCCATGTACTGTTGGCAGAAATACCCTATATCAGGAATCATGCCCCACAGAATAAGGTTACCAATGCACAAAATCCCTCAGTGCCACCCCATAACTTACCTGTGCTTGTGAGATCTGGGACAGCTGAACTCTGGTTGGACTGCAAGCTTGCAAGGTGAAGTGGCATGGCAGAGTTGCTGATCAGTATTCTCCATCAAAAAAAACCCCAGAGCTATCCTTGAAAAGAACATGAACCAAAACCCAATCAACCTGCCTCAGACACCATCTGAGTCCACCCCAGTGGACTTGGGTGCTATGCTGGGGATTAGGAAAACCCCAGAAGAGAAGCACTTGCAGCAAAAGACAGAAAACGAGACCATGGTTTCTTGGGGGCTCAAGGTAAATTCAGGTTTACTGATTATAATAAATCAAAGTAACTTGTTCTGCTTCTGCAGACTTAAATATGGTAGTTGCAGTGAGCTCTTGAGACTCCTGCTATGCTTGGGGCACACTCAGCAAAAGCAGTTGTATTTGTTACTGTCACCAAAATTCAACATTAGCTCTGACCAACACATCAGTACCCAAGGAGAAATGCTGCCTTTCAAAGAAAAGAAAAGATGTGTATATTCACATTGCCTACATGAGTGGGACAAATGACACATGAAAGTGCATGGCTTATCACAAATGACTGTATTACCCTGTAATAATTAAATAAACCTACATCAACAGAAAACATGCTGGAGAGCACATTTAAGTATCCACATGTAAAAACCATCCTACCTAAGGAATCAGAGTTGAGACTGGAGTGTGGTAGTTACTGCAATATATTCTGTGTCCGGTAGGATAAAAAGTTGTCATGAAAAGCAGCTTCCCAAATCCTCTGGTATCTACTAGATACAGATACTAGATACTATCTATCTATCTACAACTTGTCTCCCCCTCAGTTTGGGATGCTTGCTATCAACAGGGCCAAATTACCCTCCTGGTGTTTTGGTCTGGGACGTCCTGCTCCTCAGGAGCATTCAGTGCACGTGCTGAGCAGAGGGAGCAGCAGGCACGTGAGTATAGGGGTGCAAGGGGATGGTTCCTTTTTCCTGAGTTAGCTGGAGAGCAGATTACTTCCTGTCTGACTAAACTTCTGTACCTTAAACTGGGCTTTGGCACCTTTCTGTGTTTACGTGAAAAGGGTGGTGGGAGAGGACTCCTTTCTGTCTTCTGTATCAAACAGATGGTAATGCCACAAAATAACGAGTGACAAAATTACAAAAGCAATTGCAGGGACCACTACAATGTTATATTGCATTATGAGAGGGAAGTTTTCCTGGGTAATTCAGCTATATTGCTGTTTATCATTATTTTATAGTATCCCTAGTAAAATTTTTAAATACCTTTTAAAACAGCTACTCACCCCATTCTCATAACATTTCCTTCTCAGCAATTAGCTTCTCTTAAAAAAATGACCTGAGACCATCTGCAAAAAATTTTGCATTTTTGTGAAATATATCAACTCTCATAGGTCAATTTATTCCGTTACAAATTTCATTGAGAATAAAAGATTTATGCATTTCTCTTAATTAACAGAACAAATTTAGCTAAATATAAACTCTGCACTAAAGTTTTGCAGTGGCACAATACCAACACAGAATACAGAAGCATCTTTAAACTATACAAAATTTAAAAATTGAAAATAATCCTGTTTACATATTCTTTATACATTAACATATAAAAGACCTTATTTAATGAGGCATCTAAAAGAATCAAAAACATCTCTACAGCTATCTCTGAAAATCCATATCTGGAAACAATTCATTACACAGAAGCTTTACAAGACTATTTAAACAAACCAATACACAGTTTTTACAAGATTAACATTCCAAAAGGTATAGGCAGGTTATCACTTCTTATTTTTGCAGTTTACCTCACTGGTTATCTTCAATGATAAAAATCTTCATAGTTATATATGGTGGGTATTGTTGAATAACCAGTAATCTAATTTAAAACTTGTGCAAAACAAACAAGAATTTGGAAAAACAATACGTTTAACCAGTCACTTATATAAAATACCACCTAAAGCACTTCTTTTCTTTTGCCCTGTGCGAAGGGAAAAAGCCATAACCAATCTGTTTCTGGAAAGTTAACAGTTACATTTTTATATTCCTTCATTAGACTCCTTCTATAAGTTATGATAAATTAAGAGTTCCAACAAGACATTGACTGATCGATAGACCTGCCCAACATCCTCCAGTTTACAGCTTATGTTTGCTGGCTGTATCCTGCTGCTGCTTCCTCAGATCAGGAACGCTGGGGCTTCCCAAGGGCTGACCTGGCAGCTCTGAAGAGCTACACACAGGTGTAGCTTTACACAACAAAGACCTGCCATGTGGCTACTAACACGAGCCATTTCCTCTTCAGCACTTCTAACATACCAGGAGATCCAACAGCAAGAGGTGTGCAGAATCCATCTGAACTTTTAGAAACTAAGTTCAAATGATATGAAAGTATGCTTTCAAGTTTACTATAATCAATGCAATTACTAAGAGATTACCAGTTAGCAAAACTACTGCATGTGAATAACAAATGGAGAAATCTAACACAACGCTGGCCAGTAATGCTGGTTTCCTTAAGAAGCAGATATAATATATTTAAAAGGGTCCTTTCTGAGAGGTTTTCTCTTCCCTTATCTTCTGGCAGTTAGGGTATTTGCTGAAGCCTATAGAAAGGAAGATGATTTTCCAGAACTACTTGCTGTACACTCAAAAGGAAGTTTTCAGTCTCTGTTGGTGTTATTAGCTGCAAAAGCATGTAAGTTTCCCATCTGGCTCAGACCACTCTGAATATGTGCAACATGGATCTCAACGTTATTCTGAAAACAGCTATGGGAAGAAAAAAAGAAGGAAAGAAAGAAATGTTGAACCCCATATGTAAGAGTTATGTCTGAGTATCTCTAGAGTGAAAAATCAAATGTGAACCTAGCCAGTGCAAAAATTCAGATGAATCAGAGAGCGGTACAGAGAAATGCAACAGAGAAATATGGGAAAACACAACTTGCACAAACAGCTGTAAGAAATCAAGAGTCACTTACTTGGGCACTTAAAATAAGGTTTTAACCTGACCAGAGTTAGTAAAATTAAAACACTACTAAGAGATGCTAAAATGGCCAAAGTAAGTACCATGAAATGGAAACATCATTGCTTTCCTTGCTGGGTACATCAACCTTTACTTGAAACAATTAATGAATGCAATTTGCAAGGTTGATTATAAAGAAGTTTTAACTAATGTTTGAGGTTTTGTATTGTTTTTCCTAATTAAAAATGCTGTAAAACAGCATTTATCAATGATTATATTGAAATCAAAAGGCTATCCTACTATCTTTGGAAAAAAAAAATTAATGTGTACAGCCTCCCATTATTATGCAGCAATACAAGTAGTAAGGATATAAAAAAATACTTAGCATTTAGGTTTATTTTCTAAATGACATAATTTAGCAGCATAAAATGCTGGTCATGGGTTGCTGGAGGCTGCAGGGTACTCCAGACAAGAATCACTACACTCTTGCTACCACATTCTTGCTATTTTTATGATGCCTCCCCAGGCAGGTGACAACTGGGGAAAAATGGCCCATCTAGACTAGACTGGCCTTTGATGCAGCATGATATGGCTGCTCTTCTGTTTCTTGGCTTGAAATCTTCCCAATGGAAGCTGCTCAGAACCTCTAATTGTCTCATATGCTACCTTTTGATATTCATAGACAAGAGGTTGAGTATGCTAAAAGAATACTGAAATTGTACTGTTGTCTGGTTTAAAAAAACTTGTATTACTAGTGGGATTTCAAAATCTGACAATGTTCTAAAATAAGTTTTTAGTTGTCATAAATTACTAAAGAAAAAGGAAGTCTAGTTGTTGCTGCATCAATTTAGCACTTTTAAACTTTTTTTTTACATGTTACTTCACTGACAGGTTCAAACAGAAAACTGCTCATTTCACATTCCCTTTAAGAAGTCCCTGTTTTAGATGGGACCCTTCCTATAAGGAGAAGTTACTAGCTTAAACTCCTTAATTATAATCAATGTTCTCTAAAATACAATTAGAACTATCACAAAGTGTGTAATTAAGAATTAAATATTCAAAAAGCAATACCTGATGTTTGAGGAGTCTATTGAATTCTTAATGTCATTTAATGAATCTGTTAGTGATTTAAATTCAAAGGAATTCAGATCACCTCCTTCTGCTAGACACTGTAGGAGAAGAAAACAAAAATATTCTCACAGTTCAGCACAAAAACTGGCAGAGCTTCAATACTACGTATTGTATGGGTGAAGCGATTTTGTACAAACTTTTTACCTTGATTTGCAGTAATATTGCTGTAAGTCTAGAGATGAGATCAGTTAAATTTTCACTCTCCACACAGAGTTGTCCTGTTGACAATGTATTTGCTTGTCTGACGACCTCCTGAGCTTCCTCTTCACACCTGCGCCTCAGATCTGTGGGTTGGTCAGCAGGCTGGAGACCCTGGTCAGGAGCAAGCTGCAGAGATATGATGGGGAGAAACTCAGAATGAAGATGTCCTTTGCATTTGGTGGATGTGTGAAATAAGATGATTTCAAAGACAATTCATGTGAACAGAGCACACAGTGTTTTTTCTTTATATATGTCTGCTTAAGAACAGGCCACTTGTATCAGGAAAGTGTTGCTCAAAGGGAGAAACAGAGAAGAAATCCAACACAACGACCAATAGTTTCATTTCAGAGTGACCCTCACCTACCCCCTATTCCCAGGAAATTCTGTTTTCTCCTTAGGTTGAGCAAAACTACCAAGTACCCAGAAATTCCTGCAAAATCTTACCTCATAGCAATACTGTTGAACTTTATGCAAAACTTTATTTAAGTCTTTGTTTAGTTGTTCTAGATCGAGAACAATAGTTGCATATCTCCTCTGAAACTCAATGCCGATTGGCATGGAATAGGATTTCTGAGGGAAACACAAAGCATAGTAAAGTTAATGCAATACTGTACAGTTACAGATTTTGAACTCATCAAAAGGAGTTTTTACTTGAAAATAATATGAGATGTTTGAAATCCCTGTGTCAAACAGAAAAATGTTAACATACAAAATATTAAAATGCAGTATTACTATTTATAACTCCAAGTGAAACTGTTTAGTAACAACCATGCTTTTATTCCCTTCTTGAAGTGCTACAATAATCTGTGGTGATAAATGCTACAGAAGATGACTGTAGTCTGACCTGCTTATTCCTCCAGAAGCTGGGCATGGCTTCTCCCTACTGGTTGAGCAGAAAACTATCCTGCCAGGAGAGGAACAGTACATGAAAATATGGCCTCGACCACCTCTGCTGAAGGATGGGAGGCACATTTGCCCAGTAAGTTATTGGTCACTTGAGAATGACTCAGTGCTGCACACCTTCTGTTACAGCTAACAGTTCTGCCAAAAAAAGAAAGTTACTAGAGCTTATATTTGGTAACAGTATTTTGTAAGCATGATTTTCCACAAAAAGAATAAATGCCAAAATACAGTGTCATTTTTCTTATATTCTTTTCAGAATACAGCTTGACATTGTTTGGGTGATATTTATGAAATTGAAACAAAACATACAATATATTATGAAATTTCCTCTCCAAATTGCCTCTTGCAAAAGAAGCTAGAGGTAGTTCTAGCCATAGGACTGAGATACAGGTACCTCTGACAATCCAATCTTGTAGCTATAGATTTCACACACAAGATAAAGCAAATTGCAAAGTCGAGAGCCTCCATCAGGATAATCCTGGACAAAAACTCAGAAGGTTTCAGTTACGAGTTCAGTTCAAAGTTCCCCATTAAACTTAACCAGTGAGATGATATCGAGGGATTTACAAATCTGGACACCAGCTTATTAGGGCTTTAAACTTACACCATAATTTCAGAATTCACTGGAGAGTAGCATAAATTTGGCATACTTTCTGCAGCTCTACAACATAAAAAAATGCAGACCTTCTTCAGTGACCAGTTCCCTTAGAGCACACTGGACTCCAGCTCCAGCTTAGCTGTGAAAGCTGCAGCCAATTATGAATTCCCTGCTGGAGAGGAAAGGCTAAGGGCAAAAGAAATATTTCTCAGCACCAGCACTGTTTCTGACCTGGGCACAGCCCAAGACCAGGAAACACTGATGAACAGCTAAACTGACAAAAGATGGATGGCTTTCAGCAGATGGAAACAGGTAACACCCCTATCACCAAGGATCTAGATGCTTCTCTGAGACAACCAGCATCACCCTTACCTTGTTTTTATTGCAGGTTCTTTCAATTTATTTTCAACTTGTTTATCCAAATGTTTACAGTTTTATGTAAACAGTAATTTGTTTATAGCCTGCCACCCAGACTAGTACAGTGACATCAAGAAAAATGAGACCAAAAAATGTACAGTTGTATACATTAATAGTTCCTCTGAAGGCACCCCCTGACTCGTGTAAATTTATTATTATTGCCAGATAATAATGGCCTACATTCAGCACCATTTCTAATTTGGTCAGTTCCATTTATTTCTACGTTGAATCAGTCATTAAACAGAAGTCTTCATAAAGGGATTGCTTGAAACCAAACAGCAGTGGTACTCTAACAATTATCAAATGGCAATTGTATGAATTATTACCAAACAATTAAAGTACACATGAATGAATTTAAAGGATTCAATTTTATTCATGTTCAGGTATGTTACTGATGTTGAACTGAACTTCAGTCACTGAAAAAGATTCTTGTTCAAAGAAAATATATTTTAAAGGAGAAGCAACACATACTCAATGGCACAAACATAGATGAGATTGCCTGGGGCCAAAGAGGATTAGCAGATGGGCTAAGAATATGGCCCAACAGGAAGGTATCACATCCTCTATTTTTATCAGGACAGCCTTGAGTAGTAATGAGGGTTGCTTTATGATTGCTGGTTTTCAAAGGAAATAGAGAAGGGAAGAATTTCAAAGTTTTTCAAAGTCCTTAGCCAGGTTACAATTGAGCTAAAATGCATTGTATTTATCATCTATTTCTATATTTCCTTCCCAGCTGCTTTTTTGCTCTGTCAATTTTGTGGAATAAGGAGATCAAGAAAAGTAACAATACGAGTAATTTATGACTTAATAGCTGAGCTAATGTTTGGGTTCTTGCTAGAGGAAGGATACTGTCATTCCTATGGATCTCCTTATCTATGCAAAAGTAGGAACATCTCAGAAGAAAAATTAATTTAAGAAGAGTTGGCAATTTTTCATTATCAGAGTTGCAGGTTGCAATGACATGCTTTAATCTTACTTCTTTTTGCATCTAGTTTAGTTACTAATAAAATTAAAAGACAAAACATTTACAGGAAAAAAAATGTAGTAACTGAAATGATAACAAGGTTTTGAAGAACACCACCATGGCACAGAAGAAGAAAATTACAGAAACACAGGGATGGGGCAGTAGGAAGCAGAATAACAGAATGCAAACATGCACATGATCATTGAAGGCACAAAGAGAAATCTCACCACAATAAATCACATCTTTCAACATTCAAATATTTTACATGGAAAAAAAAAATCAACTGTTTTGTTTCAAGAAATAAAAGGGACCCTTCTTCTCCACAAACCTTTAGCCTTCTGTACACTGCAGAGACAACAGCCTTGGATGGATGCTGGCAGAAGGATGAGACTGAGAGCTTTCTCAAGTTAATTTACAGCCATGAGTGGTAGAAAAGCCACTCTTATAATTTTGATTTACTGACTGCTGATTAGATAAAGTAAGCAAGAAAAACTATTCTGGTGCTGCTGTTAATTACATTGTAGCTGCTGTGGTACTGTAACTTTAAATGCCAGTCAAGGGCACTCACGGCTTTACACAAAAACCTCTGAAATGAGTAATTGCTTTAACCAGAAAGCTGAGATAATAAGTATCCACCATCTGCAAAACAGTTTTAGCATAAATGTCTTACCATATAAACTTGTACACCAAATTCTCAAGGTACACAGTATTCCCTTACTTTATGTGTTAACTGCCATGTGGCATACTGACATTAACATAAATCAGTCTCCAAAGCACAGTGCTTTCAAAAGAGGATCATATCAGAAACAACTGACTTCTCTGACTTGTCTTTAACAATAATAAAGACATCTCACATCACAGAAAGCAACAAAATACAGGTTTTATTTAGACTATACTCCTAATTAAATTTATTTGCATAAGCTGTTAAAGCATATCCTGTTTCAATAACCAAAAAGAGAACATTCTCACCAGCTTTTCTGCTTCTGTATTCATCTCTCTCAATTGTTTGATGTGTTCCTTCTTGATCATAAGGATTTTCGATAACCTGGTCTAAAACAAAGGAATATTTTTAGAAAGAATAGGTCCTTAAGCAGTTTTGAAATGCCATAGAAATTCAAGACAAAAAACCATACCTGTTTCTTTCATAATTTAAAATGTATTTCTCAGTTGTTGATCAAGTTAAGAAGAAGGAATAAAAAATAATTAAAATTAAATGATGGATTTGCTAGAGATTTTTAAAGCGATTCCAAATGCTCTAAATTGATGAGTGCTAAAATCCATCAGCTATAAATTCCCTGTAGGAAGACTAACATGATTTATGGCCAGCTAGAGGCTGAAGAACCTTTTTCTTTTATAGGCTGAAGGAGAGTGAAGGGTGTTATGGTCATGATACTACAGTTAGTATCACTTACCTTACTACACCTTTTTCCCCACACAGTTCTCAACCGTGCCCTCCACCGAGCACCAGCCCTTTGTGTGAACTCCTGCAGTAAATCCTGGTTTAGAGATTGGATCTATTTTATACAGAACAACTCTGGGCTTTCCATTTCCCTCTTTTGTAATGGCAATACCCTCTGTCTCCTGCCCTGGGGACCTAGCAGGCTGAAGTGGAAATCACTGGGAGCACTTTCAACACACTCATCACTCCTAAAACTACTCATACTCTAGGGCCCTGAGAGAAATCCTAGCTTCACTACAATCAGCAACACTTTTATTACTCGAGTAAACAGAGCAAAAATTTCACGTTTTATAAATTCCAGAGGGGTTAACTGCATCCTAGCAGCAAAACATGTGACTGGGAGAAATAGGAACTCCTAGTTCAACACATTTCTGATTTATAAATAATCCCTTTTGTGATTTTCAAGTTCAGTCTTAATGCAGCCATGTTACTTGTTGTCACAAACTGTAATTAGAAAATTGTTCCAGGACCTCTTTCAGCTAATGAGGAAGATTCTGGGTATTTCCATGGTAAATGCATTCTTTTTCACTTCATAGCAATTTGTTTGAAATTGCCAAACAGCCAAAGCGGGTTTTCAGCTAAATATAGTGTTCCCTCCTTGTATTTATCCCTGTTTATTCAGAGACAATAAAAGCATCTCTTCTCCACTGTTCTTCCACCAGACTAATCACAATCCAAGCCTTTTCAGTCCCTTAAAGGGCTCTTCATCTCTTACATTTTAGTGGCCCTTTTGGTACCTTTTTTCCATTCACTGCCATCTTTCCTGTGTGTGAGCACAGGAAGCCCGTAACAGTATTCTGCATTATACACCTGGAAACTAAACCTGTAAAATGGCATCAATACTTCACTCTTTCCACTCCAAATATTTTGCCAGATGCATCTTATGAATGGATGGTGAGCCATGGTTAGAGGCACAGAGGCAACACTGCATGGGTTATCAGCCTTCCAATTCCAGATGCTCATTTCTGTCCTTGTGCTGTCCCCCAGTGCCAGCACTTGCATTTTTGCTCTTTGCATTTTGCATGAAGAAGCCAATCACAGAAGAGATAGTGACACAAAAAAAAAAATTCAGAAGGGGCACAAAAGAAAAGTAAAATTGTTACTTGTGAGCTGGATTGTCTCTCTGATCTAGTTTCTAGCACACCACACAAGTCTTCACATTGCCAACAGAACACCTGGGAGGAGGAAAAGCACTGTACACCATCTGCCACTGCTGCCAAAAAGTTACTTGTCAAGCTCTGCTGTCATCACCATCCAGCAACTGCCTAACACATTCTTCTCCTTCATGAAGTTGATGAGTCCCCAAATTAATGCAGAATATATAATTTGTTCCCCGAATTTGCAAGGCATTTGATTCTTAATTTCTACTTTGACATATGTGAGGATGCACAGTGCTAGTTCTCCATTTGATGAGCTTGGATTTTCTGTTATATTCATCCTATTCCAAGATATATTCCAGTGATCAGGATAATATGATTCTAAGGGTTTTCACTGTATCTATCACGTCCATCAACTTTCTCTCAGGGGTATATTTTATTACATAGAACTCCATTTTCATTTGCCAGTGAATGCTATAACTCAGTCTAGCCCTCTTTGTCTTTAGAAATTCTTGCCTAGCTGCTCTGTTTTCACCTTATCTCATCCTGTTTACTGTTGCAATTTACAGTTCTCAATAAACGGGAAAGAAGTTTTTGGTACAATGCTTTTCCACATTAAAAGAAATGAAGGAACAACTCAACCAGAATGTTTAGATTTTTACTTCTGATTTCATTTGTTAGTCATAAAATACGAGCATTTCAAAATGCAGTTTGTGATAACTTACTATGCAATATTTTCAAAATTTTCAGAAGGAGAAAACAGCCAAAAATCGAGTACCCATTTTCAGATTGTTCCTCCTGCATTTAAGCCGGGAAGGTCCCTCCTTCCCCCGCAGGCAGACACCAGGTCCCTGCTGGGCCCGTGCTGCATCCCCACACTCCCTCTACCGGGCACGCAGCCACCCTGCCAACATCGGCTTTGTCCTACCCTGCTGCCCATCGAATTTTGTACCCCAAAACAAAAAAAAAAAGGAAGCAGGGAGGAAGGAAAATAAAAAAAGCTGTAGCTGAATACTTGGAAAAACGTCCTCCAAATTTAAATACTGCCTAGAATGTACAAATGCAATCTATCGATTTTGACCTGCCATATAGCAAAGGAAATATTTAAGGATACATTACATAATGAATTAAGCATGAAAGACTTAAAAAAACCCTATTACTCATTTATTGCTGACTTTATTCTTAATGTCATGTTAATTTTTGAGCCCATCTTCTAATATGTTAGTCCACAGTCTCAGATGTCAAAATGTAACATGTAGTAATAAATATAAAGATTTAAAGAAAAACTAAGACGGTGTAGAACAATGATTAAAATAGTTGTTACAAGTCCCAGTGTTTGCTTACAACTTCAAGTTATAGGTAAAGAGAATATGCCTAACATTTATTTTTCATTGTATGCATGTGATTTTGGATTCACTTCCTCTTCTTCCAAATTAATTTCAGATAAGGGAAATAAGGGGCTGGGTTTGAAACACTACTCGAGGTGTGCTCTGTATTTCCTGTTTTGTCCAAAATTCTTCCCATAAAATTGTTTCTTTGTGGCCTTATAAATACCTGCCTGGCAATAGTTTTCCAGAAAGTTTTTTTGCAATCAAATGTTTTTTGACCATTTACTTCCTGAATCAACATTAAGTCAGAAAAAGAGATTTGACTTTTTTAAAGTACCAGTCTATCAGAAAGGCTAAAACATCCTGAGCAGCAACCCTTAACATAAAAATACATCTGCACTGGTGAATACAGTACAATCAATAATCAGCATTCACCACTCTCATGCATTTCACACCACCAAATTTCAGGACCTCCTCAAACTTCTAACTAAAAAATTGATTCTTAAAAATAATGCTTCAAGTCCTTCCATGAATGTTTAAGCCCGGTGATTCTTCATCATTGCTCAAATAGAAAAAAACATCTGTGGATTGATTTTGTTCAAAGCATTTTGAAAATCTTCAAGCAAAAATACATATTAATGTGGTATCTTTGTAAAATGCCACCATTTGCAACACAAGCAAGAGGCCTATACTTGTAAAACTCAGATTTCCTTACACTGAGTAGTAAAACACAAGCAAACATGACTGACAAATCACACATTTTCATATTTAAAATGCAGAAACAATATCATAAACAGATCAATTTGATGTACTAAGTAGATGTAAAGCTCAATACACCTTAGTTACCTAGTCTCACTGATCATACTCCGTGACTCAAACAGGACAACTGCAGATACAGTTTAGCTACATAAAGACTGTATCTTCTGTGTATTTCAATTTTACCATAATTATTCTTTTAGTAACTACATCTATTTTAAATTTTCTTAGCTAAGCTAATGCCACCTTTTTCAAAATAAGCTTTATACAAGTTTCCTCTAAAAAAGCTGAATAGATGATTCTGTCAAATAAAATTCATTATGTTGAATGGCCCAAATGTTAGTGTGTCATGTGAGCTACTGACACAAATTTATTCTTTTGACCAATTACACAGACTTTAAAATCTGAGAGGCATTTTATTTCTCAGTTCTTAATATTTTAAACATGAATCATTCCAATCTCCTTTGGCATGTTCAAAACTGCTTTCCTTGTAAAGACTTCAATCACTGATCTTAAGCTAAGCCAACACGAGCAATTACATTCTTCCATCATCCTGGAAAATGCTTCAATGTGCTTTAATATTCAGTGAATCTCAGCTTCCTAACATTACTTGTCTGTGCTCTTCTGAACTGGTGTACAAAAACCACAGAGGAATTATTTTGTGAAGGTGAAGACAAAAAAGTATTCTCTGTGTAGTGTCATCTACAAAATGAATGTTTGCTTGCATGGAAATGAGTGCTGCTTTTCTTCTCCAAGAGGGTAGAACATTATATAACAAAATATGTATCATAATGCATATAGGCAAATGTTCTTTGCACAATGCAAGTATATTTTAAATAAATAAAGAAGTCTTAAAGTCTGCATGTAGAAATAATACTTTTTTTAAGATAAAATGGGAAAATAAGGCACTTTTGAAGACCTCTGTGGTCTGAAAAGCAGCATATTTCAAAGGTTATAAACAAGTGAGAAAATTAGGATGGGAATAAAAACAAATGTGAACATCTCTTCAAAAGTTAATTTGGCTATTACCATATCTGTCCTAAATTAACAGAAGGTCATTGAACTGCAGAAGAATCGGCAGAATAGACACAAAAGGACAATAAACAACAAAATTAAGAGCTGCAGTTAATACTTACCACTTGAATGAGGAATTCTACTGGAAAGCCTCCTAGTGTTTCACTATCTGTGCCTGAAATTTTGTTTTTCCATGAAGATTGTCCTAATAAAGGATCACTGTCCTATAAAGGATAAAACATCTAAATGAGTGGCTTCTTTTTAGAGGGTTTTGCTAAAATTTTGATCTTGCTACATAACATCAGAAAATTAATTGCAATAACTTTTTAAGGTAACAGCTTCAACATGCATCAGAAATACTTTGGTGACTAACACCACGTGAAAAAAGTGGCTTACTGTGATGGGGGACTGGAGTGAAGGTGTGTATGGCAACCGGGGAGGAGTCATGAAGAAGCGCGAAGGCCGCTGTTTCTGTCCGAAGGCAGCGATTGGCATGGTTTCGTGAGGCTCGTTACTCTGCCAGACAGGGACAGGGAAAGATATACTTCAGTGTCTGATTAATCTTAACCCTTCTGGAACACATCATTTATTTCTGGCATCTGGACTAGCTGTGCCTATCCACACCCCAACCCAAGAGCATGGAAAGATTAACGTTCTGCTTTTGGTCTAGGCAGGAGCTTCGAAATCCTAATGTATTGCAGGAGTTTTCAAAGTGTTCTGGCATCACATCAAATAAAACCTGCATGAACATTTCCAAAAATGCTATGGGCAGACAAATCACGACAGGAGTTCAGCAGAGGCTCCAAACTCAGACCATGACAGAGAGTAGAAGAATTATGTAGATCCAACACCACACAAGATAAAAAAGAGAGTGAGGTCCTCCAGAAATTTTGCAGTCTAGGCTGGACTGTCTGGCAGCAGCAAAGCCTAGGAGCTGGGAGATAATATCCAATAGTTTGACCAAAACAACATCCTCCCATGCAGCATCATTAGCACAAGAAATTTCAAAATCAAGTTCAGTCAACTCATAATACTTGTTTGCAACTTCCACAGGCCTTCTCTGACTTTGGCAAATCACAAAGGGCCAGGTTTTCTCGAACATTTTCTGCAAATCCTGGAAGGATCCCGTTGCAGAATTCTCTTTGGGATCTTATATTACTCATTGTATTTCTTCATTTTGAATTCAGGCTATTGTAACAGTCTACAATAGTTGGTCTAGTAAATAATTCCACCCTGAGCCATTATGCTTTAATCATAGAGGGTTATCCTGTTCTGTAAAACCATAAACAGTAAAAGTTCATTATCCTGGAATTTCCCATGCATCTGTTATGCTCGTTTCAACTTTATGACAATACCACCTGGGTGTAATATTTTTTATTTTCTTATTTTTGATTAAAGCATATAATTGTGGATTTTTTAGATTTCATTTTCTTATTACAGCTACTTATAGAATGTGTCATTAATACTTACAAGAACTTCATAATCTGGGACTGTGTGTGTTCCAAGACCTGCCCTGTCAAAAGTCACTCTGTAGGTAGCATTAAGAGTGTCTACAGCATCTATTTGTCCAGTGAACAGACCATCATGGACACCTCGCAAACGGGCTGAGAAAAACAACAGGATAACCAAGAAACCAAACATTACAGTGCTATGATACAAATAACAAAACCACATTTATTACATCTTTTGAAAGTAATTCTTTATATGTATACTTAAAGGCCATATATTAAACGGAGGGGGGAAAAAAGCAAACCCAATAAAAAAAAANTTATTACATCTTTTGAAAGTAATTCTTTATATGTATACTTAAAGGCCATATATTAAACGGAGGGGGGAAAAAAGCAAACCCAATAATTACCAAATTTTTTACAAAATTTAAATTTGAAGGTCAAATATTTCCCAAATCTAATCCTTAGCACTACATTTATTTCTAAGAAACTCCTGCTATTTCATACCCAGTATCTTCTGACAGACAGATTTTGGAGGCAAAAGTTAATTTCCAGATGATTTTGCACAGCATTTCTCTCTGAACACCTCCTCTGATGACTGCATATTTAGCAAAAAACAGTGTGGAAGGCAGCTCAAGGATACAGGTCTAGGAGAGTGAGCAGAGGCAGTGTGGTGCATGCCTGCTCCTCAGCAAGAGCTGAGGGCAATGGTGTTCAACACAAAAACAGCAATGAACAGTAGTGGCTTGAGTAGGAGATGCTGAAGTGAAGAGCACCTGGACCAAAATCAGACAGGAGGAAGGAATTCAAATTTTCATAAAACTAGACAAAACCTGTGGAATGTTTTCAACAGTACTCCTTCCTCAGTTATGTGTAAGGTTTTTTAGTAAGGCAATGTCATGTTTAGCATACATGTCCAACTACACTGCAATATCAATTGTTTATCTGTTTCAAAACAGGTAGTTTTATATTTATGGAAAGATAAAGTTCAAGTTTTATATTAGGTTAGATTTTAAACTCAGACAACACTCAATATTTTGAAATTAAGCATCTCCCTTTCACTAAAATTTGTTAGATATACTAGATGTGTAAAAAACCCTGCAATTTGAACAGCAGAAATAATAAGCCATACTAAGTTTGCACGTCAAAACCTTATCACTGTTTTACAAACACCACTAATCTTCACAAGCACCTTCTCAATGAACTAACAAAAAATCAATACAATTTTTGATGTTTTACATTTATTATAATTATGTGCACTAAGTGTATTATGCCTTACTACTACAATCTTTGCAAAATACACTTGGTTGCTTATTTTCTTTGTTTTGAAGATTATACCTGTAACTTTTGTTCCTATTACAAGCGGTAATGGAATTTCTTCTGGAAGATCTTTGAACTGTGAAAGATCTGCAACTTTCCGCTGCTGCAAAAGTCTGATTTTCTGCCGTTTCTGTTTTAACGCTGACCTTTCCTCCTCAAAGAATGCAGAGGAACACCTGTAATATCATTAGATAAAATTATACTTAAATTAATCACTGAAAACCTATACATGTGAAGGCACATAGGCACAGTTTAAAAAATCAGTGAGAGAAAAGGAGAAAGCTTGGGGTGATCTATTCAAGAGAAAAAAATCTTGTTTAATGCATTTAGTCAATCTTACTCCTCAGAATTCTCACCCTTAAAATAAGAGTCTATTATTTAAAATAATATTCAGGAATGCTAGCTGTTGCATTGGTGTATCTAAAGAGTACAACCTTTTAGGACTTTTTCTGCTTATAAGGATCCATGTAGGGTCACAATGAAGCTAAAGCTGGCCCCTGTCTACCCTGGATGCCAGTTCAATGTATGTGAGGAGGGTGTTCTGTGAGCGCCCCAGCTGCCAGCTCTTACTGATACACAGGAGATCCTTCTCACGTGTGCTTATTAGCTCAATTAAACTAACTGGGTATGAAAGGGCACCAGACTCAGCACATCAAAGGGCACTTCTCTGTCTTATCTCCTTGCACCTGTGCAGAGCACAGCTCAACCCCAAAATCTGTTAGGCAGATGAACTGTTCGGAGATTGATCATAGTAAAAGTTTATTTGATCTTGGGCCACTGTGTAAAATCAGATCATCTGTAGTAGTCCCCTTTCCCATTTTGGGGGGTAAGGTCATTCTTAAAATGCAGTCTAAAAGATGGAAGGCTCACTCCCAAAGTGCTTACTTTTCGTTAATTTTCATTTCTAACCTACTGAACAGGCAAGATTCACAAGGGAGATATGGATAATGCACTAAGACACTAAAGACTCAATCCTATCTTTCATTCCTTACTAAAAAAAGTTTCTTCATTCTTGTGTCAATGAAAGAAGTAATTTTAAAAAGGTGCACAAATGCTATTTTAAGTCTGCCTGATTGCAGAAAGTTATTTATCAAATAATTTGCCACCTTTGTTAATTGCTTTACTGCAGTCAAATGCAGATTAAACATTTTCTGTGGAACTCATACAGTTATATATTGATTACTGATCAATAAGAAGTTTTATTTTATAAAGTTATTTTAGAAGACATTGTCAACTCTGCTGCTGGTTCCCTCTACTACACTACAAATCCCTTCAAGATGCTCTCCAGCCATCTCCAACTCAGTACTAAGAAGTCAACTCCTTTTTCCAAATCTGCTTCCACTACTCTCCTATTATATGCAAACAATCATTCTTAGGCTTTCTTCTGTATACCCCTCACTGTGAGAGTTCCACCAAGCTCTTTCCCTCTTCTCCACAATTTCCCTTCCTGGCATTGTGTACAAGAAGACTAAAAGCACTAAGCTGCCAGAATTCTGAGACCATTTGTTTCACACTGACCAGCAGTTTCACACTCTATATACACACATCAGGTGACTTTTATCATATACATGTTTTTTAAGGTATATTGGGCATAGGCCACCTGTTTTCTCACAGTGTTAACACAATGAGATCCTAGTCCTAAGCCAGACATGGGAAAAAACATAAGAAGGAATGAACTGGAGCTGTGAGGTACTTTTGTCAGGTAATGCAGTAATGCACTGCACTGAAGGTTCCCATATGAGGCTTTCCAACCACTGTCAGCATAAAAATCATCACTACTCTTTGTATATCCTAGAAATCCTGTTGCCGTTTGAGGCTGTAGGTTGTTTCCCACTCACCAGTTGACCACCAAAGAGCAGAATGTATTTACTGGAATTATGTACTATTCCAGTGGTCCTCATTAGGAATTTAAAATATCTGGAAAGGGATGTGGCAGACACAGAGAGGGATAGTGGCTGGGAAACTTATGAAGAGCTTACTTGGATATTCTCATTTATTGATGCTATTGACTTCATATTTACTACTGGGGAGGAACAGGTGTAAAATAATGCTTGAAGAAGGCTTTGAATATCAAGTTGCAAAATGCTGGTCAGAGCTTTTCAATTCCATTGAGGAGAAGAATGGCTAATCACAGCAGGACAACAAAAAAAGAAAAAAAAGTAATATAGACTTTGCATTAGTCATTCTAATCATGTCCAGGGTCTTGCATCAGGAACAGCAAATATCATCTGAAGTTTTTTGACTCGTGGTCTTAGAAATACAAATTCAAATGCTGATATACTAATGACTGACCTTGGAAGGTCCCTACAACAGCAACTGCTGTTTTACTGATAGCTTGGATGGTCTTAAAATGTCTGTTCCAAATGCTGTAACTACAGATGCAGAAAGCATTTGCAATATATTTCTGACTTCTGTTACAGGAAACCTCCACCCCAACGTTCCCCAAATGCACTTAATAAAGGTTATTCCATTTTCATGCCATCCTATGGAAAAATGCAGACTACAACTATGGTACAGATCGAAACTGCAAACTCATTAGTTTTCTGTAGAGACTTCTTAAGAGGCTGAACATTTTTCTCAGTTTTTACCTTGCTTGTGAGAATTTGAACTAACAAAGGAATCACCACCATCATGTAGCAGCAGGACAAACAGATCTAAGCTTAATTCATATCCACTGCTATTGTACAAGCCAAATTAAGTTTACAGAGAGTACACAAAACTAACTATTACCTCTTCCTTTTCCTGGAGCATATCTTTCCCCACAGTCTACAGGAATCCTACAAGCTTTGCAGGCTCTCATGAAGAATACTGCTGTGCCAGTCAAACACATTATTGATGTGTGATAGGACATTTAAGGTAGCAGCAGACATAGGAAAATACTATCATATATTTAAATGACAACAAAAGACAACTAAGTGCATAACTATCAGAGACACCATTATCCTCTGCCATCAACACTGTGGGTGCAAAATGTCTTAATTTTTATTTTTAATCCCTCATGGGGAGATATCAGTGTTGACATGGTAATATAGCTTACCTCCACATGATGAGAACAGACAGAAGAAATTTCTAACAGAATGGTAAAATAAAAAAATCTTTGCTCTAGAGGTGGATGAAAATTGTCTTGAAAAAGCATTTAAATGATTTAGAATAATTCAAATTCTTTTAAAACTAAGGCCAAAGACGACTCTTGACATCTTGAAAGGGACTATGAATAATTTAAAAAAATATTAGTGAAGAAATAAAAAGCAAAAAGGAATGCTTATTTTATGTTGTTATAAAGCAGTAACTCAAAGTTTGCATTAACAAACAACTAGACTCTTTATGCAAATACTTCTACTTCAGAATTCAGATAAAACAATTTCTTGCCCATCTAGACCTTTGGTTCCTTTGGCATGAGTCTCTCTTTTTTAAAAAAAAATAACTCCATCATAGCTGAACAAAAAAACCCAAATCAAACCCAAAACCACTCTCCCTATGGCTTAAAAAAATAAAAGCAAAAACACCCCTGAAAAACAAAAGGAAGTTTGCAACCCACCAAGCCGGATGGGGTTTTGCAATCAGGTGTAGACAAGGTTCCCTGCCACGGCACCCCCTGACCCCAGCCCCTGTTGGAACCAGACAATCTTTAAGGCCCCTTCCAACCCAAACCATTCTAAGACTCTGAGGTTTTATCAGTGGTCCACCAGACTGCTGAATGAGGCACGCTGATCTTTCGGAGAGGTAACCCCTTTTGGCAAAAGTCAAATGAGACATTTGATGACTTAACCTCCAAAAACAACATTTCTCTCCCAGGAGGAAACATGACAACAAAGGAACAAAAAGCTATCTAAGTTAAGCTCAAATTAGATGAACATCTTAACAAGAGGAGCTATTTTCAAGCCGGCTCTGCTGCCTTCCCTTGACTGACAATTTTTACTTATGTTGTTTGTAGGCACAGATGACGAAATGGTCTCCATCATGCAAAATATAATCTGACTCAGTGATCTATGAAGAAATTGATTCAGTGCTTTAGTGTTTACATTTACAGAAATAAAAGGCTGATTTATTTATGAAACACTCATACAATAACAGGGTGGTCAAGTTTGGAAGGACCTCTGAAGGCCATCTCCTCCAGCCCCTCCAGCAGAACCACCTCTAGGAGGCTTCCCAGCACCATGTCCAGAGAACCTTTGGAGTACATCTAAGGATGGAGATTCTACCACCTCACTTGTGCCCATTCCTTCTTTTCCTGTGTCCAGAAAATGCTGAAAAAAACCCCTGGCCCTATCTGCTCTATACATTCCCTTCAAAAATTTATACACAAAAATGGGATCTTCTCTTAGCCTTCTCTAGGCTAAATTGTGTAGGTTTTGTGAAAAGGCTGAGCTTAATTAGAGGGTTTAAGAATTAAAAATTCTAAATTAGAAAAAAACCTGCTACGTCCTTTATTAAACTCTGGCTTCTTCTCTACAATGGACAATACTTTATTGGTGACTTTATCTTTTCTCTGTCTTGAAAGTCAATCTAGGAAAAGTTGAGGATCTATAAAGTGGTTTAAAAATAATAATAAAACAAATGATGTGAAAATGTGCACTTGTTTTCCCCATGAAGAGCTAGTTATAGACAGAAAAAAAAACACCCAGTGAAAAATGGGACAGTTCTTTCAGGCCAGGAAGCACTGGAGTATAGAAGACACAGTAACAACTTTAACACATCCTAGCTTGGACACTCAGTTATCTGGAGCGGGAAGAGAACATTTCAAGCATTGGCTCATGGAAACTACACGGACACATGCACTTAAGGAACAGGGTGTGTGGGGGAGAGAGATGCTCAGATAACACCTCAATAAAATGAGTTTTACTACTCTTGAGATATTGTTTTGTTCTACTATTTGAATGTAAAAATTTTTAAAAGAAATAATTCCAGTAACATCAAAACTACATGTAAGTAGTAGCCGAAAGAAAAGAAAGAAAAAATTACCTCCGTGGTTTTCCCATTAATCGCCTGATTTTCCCCCATTCTACTCTTGTCAATTTTCTGGTTTTCAAAGTTGGAAAAGATTCTTTCAGGCATATACAGAAATCATTATCTCCTTCAAATAGTGGTCTGTTGAAACAGAATTAGTCCTATGTTAACCACACTAAGTAAACACTTGTCACAAGATTCCAAAAAACATCCATCATCAGAAACACATTAAAAAAATTAATATAAATTAGTCACATGAACAAGACACTCCTATTCAAAGAAGAATTTTAATTCAGCCAAAAACAAAATCAGGAAGTTACCAGGACTATTTTTCTTTTACTCTTAAAAATGCTCCTTTCTCTAGTTACTATGGAGAAATAAACATAATTCATCCTGCTCTGTAAGATACATAAAGGCACCAAATGAAACTTCAGCAGAGTCAGCTCAGTGTCATGAGGATACTGCAGCACACTGAAGGAAACCAGAGAGTGAAATATTGAGAATAAAGGAAAGGACAACATGGTACTGAGAAACAGACAGACAGTACCTTTTTTCATTAATTCATTCAATTGCAACTCAGATTCTCAACAAAGGTTTCCAAAACACAGGAAATTGAACCAACTCATCATTCTCTACAGCTGTACAGGCGAGACTTCTATTGTATCATCCCATGACTCCATGGTGAAGCACAGGATCAGTCTGAGAAAAGTGACAGTTCAGAGAACAGACCTGCACAGCTCAGGAATTTCTCTCTGATGCTATGACCCATCTCTATCTCTGTTTTATGATTGCCTTTTTCTTTGTAGTGTCACATCCTTCTTAGGCTGAGGAGACAAGGGAGCGGCAACAGATATGCCCATCTAATAGAAGGTTAATCATAAAAGACTAAGTGCAAATGAAATAGATCCCTCCTGGCGAGAACAAAGGATAACTACATCCTAGAGAAAGCTGCTTTTCTCCACTTTTTGCAGGGCACTGGGATTTGGAGAGGACTATACCCAAGCACAGAACAAAGAGGACCTTGGAAGCAACACTGCTTTCAAGTGAGTGTCTGGGGTGGCAGGAGAGAGGAAAGGTGCACAGATATAAGGAGACTCAGGCAAGAATGGAAGAGAAGAGTTTTGCAGTAGGAGGATCTGCAGCTGTGGCATGAAGTGAAAACAAAAAGAATGAGCAATGAGACAGACACAGAAGAGTATACAACAGTATGATTTTATCCATATTTACTATTGCTAACATAAAATATCTATAAAAAGAATAACTATTTAGCTTGGAGGGTTTTTTTTTGTTTTGTTTCTTGGGGGGTTTTTGTTTTGGTTTTTTTTTGAGGAAAATAATCTGTATTTGATTGTTCTTACTAACTCTTGTCCTTCAGCAGGCAAACTCTAAACCCACAGCATCCACAAGCCTGGAAGCTCTGAAAAATGGTGAAAGCAAGTAACAGGTGCACCTGCTTCTGAGGGCCTGTGATCACTGTAGTAGTAAATGGCACTTCAGAAGTCTCTGCATCCCCAAAATGGATGGGATTTTACAGAAAACAGTCCACTGCAGTACAACATAAAGAATCCAACTGAAACAGCTTCAATAATCTAATAACCACAGATGACAGTTATAGGAATAAAAATATTTCAAAAACTCACAGCAGACATGGCATTTTATTTAATTATTTCAATTCTGCATGCAATAATTTGATTAAAATATATGGAGACTTGTACAGTGAGCCATATTTTGTCAGTTGATAGTTCTATGATTTAAACATTTTTAAGCTTCTCATTAAGCCTGGATCACATCAATCCAAACAAGATATATCAAAGTTTTCCTTCCAAAGATATGCAGTCTCTCAGTAAACCATGTTCTCATATCTTAACATGGCCATGTCTTATGAGCATTACAAGCTGTATTTGATTTGCAAGGCAAGGTTTTGGCAGAGGGGGCCTGCAGGGGTGGCTTCTTTGAGAAGCTGCTGGAAGCCTCTCCCATATCCCACAGAACCAATGCCAGTTGGTGCCAAGATGGACCCACCCTGGACCAAAATGCTGAACCAACCGGCGATGGCGGTTGTGCCTCTGAAATAACAGGAAGGGTAAAACAACCCTGTGCAATTGCAGCAGGACAGAGATGTAAGAGAATGAGAGAACAGCTCTGCAGACACCAAGCCAAGGTCAGGGAAGGAGGTGCTCCAGGCACCAGAGCAGAGATTCCTCTGCAGACCACGGTGAAGCAGCTGTGTCCCTGTAGCCCACAGAGGGACCCAGGCTGCCGCAGGTGGATGCCCAAAGGAGGCTGTGAGGCCATGGGAAGGCCCTGCTGGGGCAGGCTCCTGGCAGGACTGTGGAGCCATGGAGAAGAGCCCATACTGGGACAGGCTTTCTGCCAGGACTTGTGACCCCATGGAAGGGGTCCACACTGGAGCAGAAGAACTGCAGCCCATGGGAAGGATTCACGTTGGAGAACTTTGTAAAGGACTGGCAGCCTGTGGGAAGGACTCACATTGAGAACTTTGTAAAGGACTGGCTCCCATGGCAGTGGGAGGATTCCTCCCCTGGAGGAAGGAGCACCAGAGACAGACAACAGTTGATGAATCAACCACAATCCCCATTCCCTGTCCCCCTGTGCTTATGAGGGGTTGAACATAAAGGAGAGAACTGGGAACAAAGCTCAAGAAAAAGGGAGGTGTTTTTAAGATTTGGTTTTATTTCTTGTTATCCGACTTGGATTTGATTAGTAATAAATTAAACTAATTTCCCAAAGTCGAATCTGTTTTGCCCTTGACACTAATCAGTGAGGTCTCTCCCTGTGCTCATCTCAGCCTTTTCCTTGTTCCATTTTCTCTCCTGCGTCCAGCTGAGGAGTGACAGAGCAGCTTTGATGAGCACCTGATCTAGCCAAGGAGAACCCACCACACCTGCATACACAGATAACTATCAAAGAGGATTTCAGAATTACCTGCTAAACTCAAATTCTAGTCAACTGATAGACCTAAATTTTCACAGGCAATTCTTCAAAAATAAACTAAAATTCTTGGTCTGTTGTAAAAATCATTATTAAAAATGTCACATTAAAATTACTCCTAGAAATAAGCAGGATTGGGGTTGTTTTCCTCATTTTTTTTCAAGTAAGGGGGGAAAAAGCATTAAAAGACTACTTCTTTCAAATGAATTAAATCCTAGAGATGATAAATTTAAAACTAACTAAAATGGACATGAAATTTTTCCACTTCTGATGAATATATGGCAAATTATTTTTCTGTTGCTATGACTGCCTTCTCAGTTAAGGAAAAATAAAGCTACAGCATTTGTGATTAAAATAGGAAGGAAAAACAGTAATTATTTTGTTTGTACATTCTGGAAAACAATGCTTGTTAAGTCTGAGGCCATTCTTTAGAATATTAAATACTTGTGGTTGCATCTATTAGTCAAACAGTGTTGATTTTAAGATTCCATTCATCAATAATGTTTTTTACATTTTTGAAATTAAATTGTTTATTTTAAACAATTCACACCACTGTGCTAGTGGCATTAAGAGAACAAGTGCCAAAATCTCTGAGGCACAAACTGCAGGAACAGTCCAGGAAATACATTAGGAGATCCAAGAAGGATGCTGATATCTGCACAAGAGCTGAACAGTCACAGCCTGAAGCTCTGTTAGTGACCACAATAAAAACAGGATGATGGGGAAAAAATGTTCAATACCAACATTTACACCTTTTAGGTAAGCAGCACTTTATGAAAAAGCAGTGTCTTTCCTATCTCCTCTGTGTAACACTGATGCAAGGGCTCAGAAAAGTCTAAGCGTTCCAATATCTTCATGTTACAAATGCTAAAAGCATTATGAATAAAATCTGGCATCTGTTAGAGGCAGAGGTGATAAAAAATAAATTTTATCCATGAAGGAAGGCTTTCCATAGAAGATTTTCTAAAGTTGGTGGTTGCAAGGAACAAAGAACACTTATGTTGCTCATTAGAAAAAGGAAAAACACCCACCACCACCAAAGAAAACAGTTTTCAGTAATTAGTAATTTAAGAATAATTTGGAGTATCTAACCAATATATGGAACTATGCAGCTTAATTTCAGAAAACTTCTATACTAATAAGAGATAATTATACAAACCAAACATACTTATCTATGTTTGAATAGAACCATTCGTATATGCACCACTTGTGAGCTTTGGGCAGTTTGAGCAGGTTACGAAGCCGTAAACCAATCTTCTGTGATACTTTCTTTTCTGGGGTGGACATTGTCGTACTAAACTTCTATGTAGTAAAACAAAAGAAACAGTTAAACAGAATCGAATATTTTTCAGTATTCAAATAAACCAGATTTTCCTGATAAAAGTCTGCACATAATGTTTCACGGGAATGTTTTTCTTGCAGATCTGTAACAACCCTTACTGCATTATATCAGCAATGCAATCAAACAGAACAGACAGCAAATTTTAATAGGATCAATACCATTATCTCCATACAAAGCTATTTAAATGGAAACATTTTCCAGCACTGAAAACTACGTTATTGGTAACAACAGCATGGCACTAAAATACTTACAGACTACAAAATTCTAAGGCCTCACTGACCATCTCAGGTGAGTGTAATTGGTGTTGCAGCTCAGATGGCAGCAACAGCACCTGCCTGATTTGCACTAGAGCTTCTACTCTTGCTCACTCTTCTTGAGCTGAGGATGAAGCTAGGACAGGAATGTAACACAGCCAAAGCTCTGAGCAGAGTGTCTGCTTAGAAAACTGCAGGAGAAATGAGCAATCAAGTCTTAACTACATTTGAAAGCTATTTGATAAATCACAGAAAAGACACTGTCTTAGATTGCTTACATAATAGAAAGACCTGTGTTTAAACAAGACAACAAAAAAATAATTCTGTAATTTTGTTTCAAGGGCAGAAAGAAAAACTTTTCAGCAAAAAATAACAGCATTTTGAGACTACAGGTTTAACTGGGTCCCTATGCCATCATCAATTGTCATATTTCCCCAAACATTCACAGTATTTTGGACTTTAGTAGCAGCAATAATAGGATAAAGCACAAGGCAGGCACCTTATTGGCTGCTGCTGCACGAGATACAGGTCCCCCTTCTCCCACTGGAACTCCAGGAAAGAAAGCCCAGTGGGACAGCAAGATCTGTGAACTACAAGAGCTGCACTCCCTTGCAAATATTTATCTGGCAATCATTGCACCTCCAGAATCAGACATTTAAGCACAAAACAACAGAGTTTAGAACATTACCAAGTCTTTCTTCTCTTAAGAAATCATGGTAATGAAGAGAAATGCCATGGTTCTCACCTCTGGCAGAACAGACCTGGCTAAAAGGGGAGTGCCAAGCTCTTCACATCAGACACTGCACAGCACAGGTCACAGCAGTATTCAAATAGTACTTTTTCAGTGAGGTAAATTCAGCCTCACAAGGTGATGGCACAGAGAAGTGATGTGGATGACAAAGGTACTACAGAGCCACTCACTAAGATGTTTCCCTTTCTGTCATAGCAAATAAAGGTTGACAAATTACAGCTGCTTTTTCGTGCTGTATCAAGGAGTGGACAATCAAGTGGAAAATGGAAAAACAAGCTCTTTGAACTGAGGACTTCAGCATTACAGGATCAAGAAGGTAAAGCTGGCCTTGAATGCAGTTAAGCTACACATCTAGAGCAAGTCCCTAACTTGCTGGGATACATTAAATTCTATAGCAGCCTTCTCAATTATGTAATCAGTGCAAGAAACTTAGGCAGTTTTAAACTGAAGCTGAATAAATTCAGGCCAGCTACAGGAGATGATTGCTTGCAGGAGCATGATGGGCAGTTAGTCTGGAATCCTTTCTAGCTCTGTGTGTTCATGTCCAAGACCACAAAGAACAGGTACTCCCATAAACAAACTGAGGAAATCAGCTGTAAGAAAGAAAAATATTAATCTGTTTTGAATTGTGGCTTACTTCTAGCAACAGTTTTCCTCACAAGAAGATTTATAAACCGAAAATGCAACTTGAAAAACAAATATATTCTAATTTTCAACTAAAACAGATAGACTTGTTCCCCTTTCTGGTAAAAATATCTCCATACACGTATGTATGTACCTGTGGAACCATTGCAACCTTCTGATTTCTTTTGGGTGACCTTGTGTTTATTTGTCTGTCATCTTCTTCACTGAAGAGTCGACTCCGTTTTGAATTTCGGAAGGGCTGTATGGAACAAAATCAAGAATTACAAGCAAGAAACCTGATTTCTTTGTTCATGCACAGAATTCACAGTGAGAGAAATGAAATGCCTCTTCTCTTGTCACCTGTTGGTTTTCAGGCACACAGTACACAATAAATAGTGCCTCCCAGCACTCAGAGATCTAAGGACTGAGAGAGGGAAGAAGTTCAAGTTTCCAGGCTTTTCCAGTGCTAACTACACCCATTACTATACTGCTGGCCCACTTTCACAGAAGTATTTAGAGCCTAACTCTCACTTGTTTCCATTAGAGTTAGGTGTCTAAACATTTGTGTATCTTAGCCTGCCTTGGCTGTAAGTAGTACATCTGTTAAACAATTTGTATTAAATTTTGGATCAAAAAAAAAGGTTTATTCAAACATTGTATTTGTTTTGTAGGTTCTCAGTTACATAGAATTTTAGCAAGAATTTTCTAATAAAGTTATGTGTGCTTGTTTTTTTAACTCATTGGAAGTATCTACATAGCAAAATGCCAAGAGTCTTGAGTCTGAAGAAACTAAATATTGAATAAATTACATGACAATCTCATAAAAAAGAATTTAGAATTTATGTGAAATTAAATTTACTTGTGTGCTGCTATAGGTCAGAAATAATTAGAAGGCTGACTGAAAACAAGAAATAATATTGCAATTGTGTCATGAAAAAAAATTCATTTAGTTATTTCTCACCATCTGACCCTATGACAAGACTCCTGCTTTCACTGTGGACAAAAGAGCAACCTGTGACTGGCTGTTAGCACTGAGGGGAAGCAGCTTTTCCTTCCATGAAGGTTCTGTGGCCCAGCACAAGAGCCAGGGACAAAATAAATCAACAGTTAAATAAAACCTCATTAACAAGCATTTGCACTTTAGAAAGACATTTAATACATTTGTGACTGGTTAACTGCTTGAAAAGAGTTATTTTCTATTAGATTTATCAGTGGTAGCTAAAAATCTGTGTGTTCCATGCCATCTGAACATGGGGCTTTCCCAGGAAATGTGCCTCTCTTACCCTAAATTATATATATTTTATAAAAAGAACTACAAAAGTGTATTTAAGTAACAGAAGTGCTCTGTATGTGTTAGACATCTAAGCACATGCAGCACACAGAAGAAAACATTAATTCCTGGTAGATACTACAAACCAGGAAAGACACACACTGGACAGAGGAACTGTATATTGACAAGGTAACCAAATCATCATGATCCAGACCGAGCAAACTGTTTCACAACCCTCAACAGAAACTGCCAAACTCTTCTCCAAAGAAATATCCAAAATGAAGAGTGTTTCATCACTCTGGACTTTCTGAGCCTCACACCAGAGTGAAATAGCAAGTGTTGGAAAGAGGTATCATCCACAGTGGCTAAATAGGTCAGGCATTTTTGGAAAGATTTTTCAACCAACAGTAAAATATGACTTCAAAACTTTCAGCATTCAGTAAATTCAAACTACTCCAACACATCTTAGCAACATGGGTCACTGTGAACATGTCAGATTATGCTCTGATCTCTCCCCCAGCTTTCTACAAAACACTGAGCTACATTCCAAGTTGGACTCTGTGTTTTTATCACCTACAGCCACCATACCTAATGACTAACAAAGTTTTTATACAGATGTTACAGCCAGTCATTTTGGGTCCTTAGCACATATGATCTCCTAAGTCAGCAGTAAGGCTTGTTTCTGTGAGATGATGGGCATTGCTGGGAAGCAGCTGAAAACTGTGACATGAACTGCAGGAACTAAGGTCTTCACAAAGTTCTGGTCTCTTTCTGGAACTGCATTTCATAGACCTTATATTCTCTAGCACAAACCCAGAGCAACATGTGTGCACATATGCATCTGTATGAATCCTACCAAAATAAATACCAGGGAGAAGATCACAGGAAAAGAAACAGTTAAGCAAAAACAAATCACAAGACTGAAATGGTCTACCCAACCCATCCCATTGGAAGCTGCAGGTTCATTTCACATCCCCAGCCCGAGGTTGTTCTTTAGTTTAAGGCCTCCTACGAAAGTTCTAAGAATACACAAATTTCATTGAGAGTCCTTTACTTTTATTAAAATCTGCTGCCCAGAAAGCACAATGATGGAAGTGCACTATGACATTTTCCCTTCTTTTCCTTTATGCTTCAGTTCTCAGCCATAATTAGAAGTGAGATATTTAATGAGATACAAAAATAGTTGATAAGAATTGGTGATTCCTTAGCTCAAGGTGGTAGATACCGTACAAATACTTCACACAGCACTTGCATTACAAAAAAACCAGAGAGGAAATGATTTTGACCTATCTTGAACAAGGTCAGCAATTTAATGTGTTTGACTATTCATTTATAAAATATGTTTTCATCTCTTATGCAAACTGTGTAAAGTGCTTGTGAAGGATATAGTTTCACATTTGGACATTAAAAAACCATAAATCTCAGCCTTTTTTGGTGATCCTTTCGTTTCATTCACTGTATGGTATTTTACTAATCTGGAAGCTTTTTATTGCTTCTTACCATTTCCACTGCAGAACCAGCATTCTTGCTTTTCCAAATGTGTGTTTTCTGCAGAGAATTATATTTTTCATTCCACGAACTGGACAAACTTCCCTCTGTTGTGAAGAAAGCATATAATTAATATACATATATGTATATTTTAACATAACTACTGTCCAAAAACAAGTATAACATCATCAACTACGAAAATATTTACTTGTTTGAATTCAGTAACAAACAGATTTTAGATTGCAGTATTTTTATTAAATATTTCTTAACACTAATTAAAAAAGCTGAAGGCAGCTTTCAGTACAAGGAGAAACATAAGTATTTTTTATTTATGACAATGTTTAGGTTTCTTGAAATGTCCTTTGCTGGAATCAGTTACTTCAACTGTCAGGTTGACACAAATCAACAACTGAACTGTGGCTGAAACTGAAACCTGGACAAAGCAAAGCTCTAAAAGACACAGACACCTTCTAGTTCTGGGAAATTATTAAGTGGGTGTACACCAACAAGTAAAAAAAATTTCATTGCAATGAATCTGCATTAGTTACAACATATTCACCAGACCATGCCGCCTTCTTGTGTAAAAAAAGCCTTGTAATACATAAAGAAGCTTCAATTATTGGGCAAATTAGAAGTATTCAAAATTTGTATGAATGTTCATGAAGACAATTTAAAAGGAAAAAAATATAAGCAGCAGCTTTTTGATTTAGCCCACAATCTGCTGGCAGAGAACACCATAAAATTGTGAAATGCCCTCCTAATATAAATTTTGTCACATGTACAGGTCTCACTAAGAATCCTTCCTGTACCTCATCCTCAGGAGTTGAAAGATTACCCCAGTCTTCTCATCAAACCTGATGCCTAGGCAGTACTTCTGAAGAAAAAACACATTTCAGGAATTTCACCCAGAAGAGCAGTGTCTAAATACACCACAATATGTGTAGTTTCAACTGCCAAGGATTATTATTCTATAGAACTACAAATACCTACAACAAATCCAATCATATTTCAACAAAAAAGCCTGTGATTTTCTTGAACTTTCTGAAGCCAGAAACTAAATAAACCTGAAAGTCAGATTGGGTACAAGTAAATAACATATTTATTTCTTACCTTTCAAGCTCACAAGTGCTTTTGCTGAAGAACCTGCAATATAGCAAAAATTCCACATAAATCACAAGCTATTTCAAACCATACAACTTATGCAGAGTGTACTCATTCTTAATTAATTCTCAGGCAGAAAGTGAAATTTAATATTAAAATCTTTCACAGCTGAATGAGTGAACCCCACACACCCTCCATGGCACTAAGCATAGAATTATACATTTATTACCAATAAATCTTGAAAGCATATGCACATTTTTTTTTCCTTTAGTTTCATGCCTACAAAACAACTTAAGATGTTAAACACTTGGGTTTAACATAGCAAATTCTCAACAGGCTTTATGTCCAAACTATATTCTATCATGTAGCTGCTTGTTTGATGCAGTTGCAAATGCATTTTACAACTGACAAGAAAACTAATAAACACGTCCTTCTTTTTTTTCCTACCAGTTCAAAGCTCTTCAGTGCCCAAGCTTCCCAGGAAAGGAGTAGTTTGTGCTCAAAAGGAAGAAGATGGATAGCTAGTTGCCCCCTGGTGGTGCCTCTTTATTCCAAAAGGCAGCAGATTCAGATCTCAAATGCAGAGAGGATTTTTACTTTGCTCAAACTGTTCATAACAGTATAACAAACACATGAAAAATTCACTGCTCCCCTTCCACTGCATCTGTAGAACCTCTGCAATGCTCCTGGGCCAGGAAAAACAAAACTAGGCTCGGGAATTTTCAAATGTGTCTCTAAGAATGAGCTGTTTGAAGCAACTGCATTAGCATCTGCATTAGCTGAGCGTGAGATATTTCTGCACGACAATGCCTCCCCAGATTCATGCTTTTCCCTCAAATCAATTTTATCTTTCCAGTTATGTTCCTGTGTGACAATCACTTTTCCTTCTCACTTTCTCTGCTCCCTTTGTCTTCTCTTTGAAACTGCTGCTCCAAGAACTTTCTGACTCCAAAGCACCAGAAATTCCTTGCAGCTCCTTACCTCACTAACCTCACAGTGTCAGAGATCCTTGCCTCTAGGAGAAAACATTCCAGGGAGTATCACAGAGCCAGAAGAATTGCTGTGCCTTTCTAGGGAACTGAGTATTTTGAACTGGGCTGGGCCACTGAAGAGAATACAGGTGCAGCAACTGCAAAAATAACCCTAATCCCTCATGTTTTCATCATAGTATTTTGTTTGCTGCCATCTGTTAAAAAATAGAACTTCAATTAATAAAAATAAAAAAAAATTAAAAAAGGAAAAGGAAACAGTTTCTATTTCTTTTTCCCAAAAAGCTTAAAAAAGGAGTTTAAGATATGAAACAGAACTAGCTTTGACTCACTGGGGGTTTAGAGCACTCCCAGCCCAGTATCCCCCAAGCTGTTTAAAACTACAACAGCAACCACGTTTGGGATTGCATGTCAAAACCACAGTGACACACCTGGGCTATACTGTCACACCTCTTGCACATTTCTTTTCTGATGTATCACCTTTGTTGGGTTGGAGGCCTACCAGTGACTGGTATAGGAACATGATTCTGTGATGATCTGAGTCACAGGGAATTCAGCTCTTGAAACTAAGCTGTATGTTCAAGATAGTATAATTAATTTTTACATTTTATGCTAAAAATCCAATACCACACACTGTGCTTGCATAACTACACGAGTAGTCTGCTATCAACCAAGAATGAACAGCTCTGGAAGGTAACATTAAGAACAGTGAAGAATTACTGTGTCCCAAATTTATGTAAGGGATGGTGGAAAATGTGTGGTGTGCAGGGTTAAGTACACACAGTTAAGAACATGTCATTGGGGATGGAGACACAGGAGCAGGGTCATCAGGATTGTCAAACGGAGGAGATGCTGCCTTTGCAGAACGGATCACTATTCTGAGAGATCTCAGAATACAAGCATTCTCCTCTTTTTCTCACCGTCTTGTTGATATGAATCAAGTTCAATCAATCCAGTCCAGAGTGAGTATGAACACTGTTAACAAGTGGAAAAGAAGAACTCAGCAAGAGGCAGCAAAGCTCTGTCTGCAGCTCCGACAATCTCACAGCTGAAGTGCCTGAGATGCTTTGCTAACCATGGGATGCTTCCCCTGTGAGGGTGATGATGGGCCAGCAGAAGGGTACTCTGCTACTTCCTAGCTTTCCAAGATTAGCACTCCAAACCAGCATTAGCTGCCAAGGGTTTTCCACATAGTTAATCTTCTATGATAGTTAATCTTCCATAAATGCATGTTAGAATAAGGCTGCTCATTTGTTTTCACTTGACCTGTAATTAATGTATACAGGGCACCTTTATTTAGGAATACAATTGTCCAAATAAAATATTCCTGAGCTATGGAAGTTCAAAAGTTAAACTAAACTATTACAGTGTAACAAAGTGTAGAAAGTGAACATCAACACTTCTGTAGCTTAAAGCTTTAGAACAGGATATTAAAATGACAATGGAGATGTCCATAAGCTTCATTTTACCTCAAAGGTAAACAATATGACACAACATGGCTTTTCTTGCCAAGTTCTTCTGTATTGATTTTAGGGGCTACCTGCAACAACACCCAGCTCCAAGGAATATGGTACATCTCCCCACTTTTTCCATTTAGTTGGGCAGTACTTACTGCCAATACTACCAGGGCCACAAAACCAGAAACTAGGATGATGATTTAAGCAATATTGTTTTACAATAAAAACCAACCAACATTTAATACAGATAGAAGCATTTCAAGAACTATAAAAACTGCAAAATGACCCAGCATAGATTAAGTTTATTAAAACTATACAAAACTTTACTTACAATAATGATTAAATTTATAATATACTAGCATCACACTAAATGCCCAAAACCTTGTATACTCCTGTTCTGAGCACAATCACAGGCAGTCTTTTTAACCTGCATTTTAATTATAAACAGAGATTAAAGCAGAATACACACATATACACTTGAATGTAAATATCTATTATGACAATGACACAGACTCATTTCCAGAAACACTCAAACAAAAGGGTGGAAAGCAAGAAGTAAGACCTGTGACTCATACAGGCTATTACAACCAAAATCTACTTCAAGCTCCTCCAGGTTCAGATGATCTCGAAGGTGACTTTCTTAATACTGTGAGTAAAAAAAATCCCTTAACCTAGGGAGGAAGCACAGGCAGCTCAGCACAGCAGTGGCTCAGGAATTCGAAGGCCAGCTCTCAGGAGGCTACACTGGCACACTGCTCCAGTGCAAACTGCAAATTACCTTAGCTTTGTCTTACTATTCTAAGTGTATGTTGTTAGTAAATTAATTACCCGAACACAGTGTTCACACTCCACTAAGTCTGTAAAAATAGGAAAAGATTCAGCAGAGATCTAGGAGACAAATAAGACGTGCCTTATTGTTAGAAAGTTAAGACACTTAGATCTTGTTCTTCCCAAAGAAGGTCAAGATCTGGTCTGATCAAAAGTACTGACAAAGGAAGATAATTCCGATGGGTAAACAGCTCTGCAACCTATTTTTGATTTTTTTTTTAAAGGAAAGGCATAAGTAGACCTGTTTTGTGAAAGATTACATTGGATAATTCAGGTTAGCAATGAATGCAAAGTTTAACAGATTTTATGTAGCTATACCAAGAACAGGTATGTTGAGCTCCCTGTAACTCAGAATCTTAAACCAACTTCAATACATTTTTGAAGAGAGAAATGGAGCTAAAAAGGAAGCTTGAAACTGATGCACAGAAATTCCAAGTGCAAGTACACCAGCATGTTTAATGAAGAATCTAAGATTATTATAATGGCCTTTCCTGGCTCTGAAAAACCTCCCCCAATGATTCCATAAAATATGTGCACCATAGATGTGCAATAAAAATAATCATATTCTAGATTATGAGATATTAAATAGCATCATAACAGGAAGCTCATCAGTAACTAAGAGTCAGGAATAAGTGTATTTACATATTTTGTAACACTTATAAGAAATGATTTTTAGGAAGTCCAGATAAAACCAAATTGATAAAAAGGCACCAAGGTTAAAACCACCCCAGGTGTGCCAAGCCTGGCATGCCAAGAGGGCAGCCCTGATGTTTCCATGTCTGGTTGGCTCAGGAACCCCCAGGCTGCAGCAGCAGCCAGCGTGGGGCCCTGTGCACGGACAGCTCCCCCAGTCCTGAACTGCTGCTCCCTCTGAGCACCCCGGGATCCTTCCTCCAGCCCCAACCTCCTGCTCCCAGCTCAGGGGAGGACACACGGAGCATTGCAACAAAGAGAACTTTAAAAAACCTCCTCTAGCTGCTCTACAGGCCATATGAACTCTCAGAAAAGTATTTTTGATGTGGAGATAGGCTTTGAGGTATGGGAGAAAAGTGCAAAAGCTTTTACCCTTTCCAAAAAAAAAAAGACAGGTTTAAAAACAAGCACTCCCCTCATTTGACAACACCATAACTGAACAAAAGAGGAGGAGTTTGACCACAATTCGATATGGGCAGCTGTGAATGCCCTGATGAGCATTCTCAGTAGTAAGATGAAGTAAAACAGTTTAAATGTGGCTTCTCAACTGCTGATTTGAAAATCTAAACAGGAACACACACAAGCATATTATGTTTGTGAAAGTGTTTTCAGTTTAATAATGAATTTATAACAGCTGATAATTTTGAAAATAAATGTTACAAGTAACCACAGGGATGTTCTATAGCTACTGATTTCACTAATGTGTGGGCACAAAGGGGCATATCTCAATCAATACAGAAAATTCTAGGATCCAGATCAGCAGTTACATAATGTAAAGCCTTTCCTCTCCAGATCATTACACTATTTTGCCTAAATTTGTACAGGTGAGCAGTTACTTTAACATTGGTGGCATGACTACCTCAAAAGCCTATGTAATTAATCTGCATTGCTGGTGCTAAAAATGGTGTGACAGAAGAAACTCACAGAGAAGAAGGAAAAAAACCATGAGCCTTTATTATAGACTGAGTCATTAATCCTTCAAGAGATCATTCATCTACACAAGCATGGTACAAGTTGTTTCAGCAGAGGAAGCATCTCAAACAATTGGCCACTGCAAGGCAAGCTTATTCAGGAGAACTCTGGAAGTGAAAAAACACATCAGAGGGAAGAGTGGCTTTGGGGAGTTTTTAAAGCTTCCCTCAAATTCTGGGCTCATTGAAAAGGTAAATAAATAAATAAATAAATAAATAAACACTAACTTTTCACTTCAAGCATGAGTCAGTATTTTCCTCATGTTATGAACCCACTAATAAATTGACATATGTATATTTCCAAATCCTAATTTAACTACTTGATGGAAGTAGGTTTTCCAGCCATGTGAACCATTCTACAAGACTTTTGCATACAATGACCAGAACAACAAAGCCCTCTTTTTGAGACTGTGTTCTCATAATGGACAATATGCTGATACCATGGTAACATACAATTTTAAAAGCAGACAGCACAAATAATCCCCAAAATTATTAGTTGTGAGTACTGTATAGCAGCCACAAAGCTCACCTTGAACCTTCTCCCAAATACTGCAATCTCACACAGTTCTGCTGATTTTTTGTCTCAAATACCCAGGCCACAGCAGCGCTGGGCTCATGGCCCCTTGAGGTGGAAAACAGAAGGGCCAGAGGTGTGCCACAGCCTCCTGCAGCTGTCTGGGAAAGCAGCAGAGCAGAGGACCCACGAACCACAGCAAAAGGCTGTGCTGGTGGTAAAGACAACGATTTCTGCTTGAAGTGCTGCCCTTATGCTGCAGCCTCTCCCCATGTGATAAAAACTCATGCAGAAAGAACCTTATCCCGCTTCCCTTCTGCCTGTCCTAGATCACAAGCCCCTAAGAACAGTACCAACCACATCTACCAAAAACCAGTACGGTACTTGGCAAAACACTGACTTCAGAATTTGTATTGTAAAAGTTGAACCCCGAAACCCATCACCCCCACAGCCTGTCTCCCTGGTAAAAGTTGAACCCCGACACCCATCACCCCCACAGCCTGTCTCCCTGGTAAAAGTTGAACCCCGAAACCCATCACCCCCACAGCCTGTCTCCCTGGTAAAAGTTGAACCCTGACACCCATCACCCCCACAGCCTGTCTCCCTGGTAAAAGTTGAACCCAGACACCCATCACCCCCAGTCTGCCTTCTCCCCCTGTGCTTGTTGGAGTTTGCCCACACGCAGCACGGGAGCTCTGCTCTCCGGTGCTTGGCTGCTGGCAGTGGCCCTGTGCTCCCAATCCCTGAGTTATCACCATCCTGTTAGAAATGGTATCTCCCTCTCCCTTTTACAGAGGGGGTCCCAACATCCTCCTCCCTCAGACCAAAGGTGCCAAAGGACACACCAAGACGTGGCTTTGCCCGTGCTGTTCTTGGCAGAGCTCAGCCTCCAGCAGGACCAGGACAATCTTTAGTCACATCCGCACGTGCTGCCTGTTTTAGCAGAGCCTCACCTCAGCAGAAAGTTCATTTCACATCAGAGCCTCCCTTCAGCTTCACTGCACAAGCTTTAGAACCACGCAGCCCACAAATCAGATTGCTATTACCAGTAGCAGGAGACAGGGCAGCATTATGTATGCTCCAATACAATCCACGGTTCCCTCTTCTGAGACACAGAGAAAAAGCCATCTGGTCTGCAGCACCAAGGCTGCCCACCATTTACCTCCACTGCAAAGTTACCAGGAGATAAGAAGAAGGAAAAAAAAGGCATTGACTAAAATTAGTCACTCATTGGGCACCAACCCAACAGCCTGCAGAAACAAATTTTTTGTCTTCAAAATATAAATCAAATTATTAGTATTTGAAGTATTCCTGCAATTAGGACCTTTCATATCCTGGACTTTTTCAGCTAGAGGATTTGCCACAGATTTGTTCTTTCTTCACCTGCATCCCAAATTACTCTATGGCTCTCCCCCAGCAGCACAGGAAAGGCCTCAAACTACAAGAAATGCGTGTAAACTCATGCACCATTTCAGGCTGTCAGTGTGACCCCTCTTACTGTTTTATATGGACACAACAGCAGCTTTAGAGAAGAACAGAACAGTAACTTTAGCAGATAAAACAAGCACGGATCATGAGAGATAACTGTGTGCATTACACTCATCTCATTCCTGGGTTAAGGAACAGTCACTGCCCAGCTGCATTACAGAACCTGCCAGAGGGCAAGTAGGTGCTATTAGAATACTCTGGGACAAATTCCACTTCATCAGACACCAAATCTGAAAGTAAAACTGTGTGGTTCTTACCCTACAGCAAAACGTCAGTTTTCTTGTCACCAAGTATGCTCACCTATAATTCCTTTTATGTGAAAACTCAGTTATGGTCTGCTACTTTACTATAAACTATGTTGGAGAAAATTCACTGGGGTGATGCATAAATCTCAAAGTCTCTTAGTCATGAACTATTCCAACTTTTTTTGGAACTTATTTTTATACTGTAAGAATATTCCAAAACCAATTTTGCAAAGCTTACTGTTATTATCCTTTATATATTAAGCTGCAGACTGAGAGCTGCATGAAGTCAGTGTTAAATTAGTTGGGACTAAGTTTATGTCTTCATTTTAAGTATAGGACTGGAAAGGAAAGAACTGTGTGGCAGTAATTAGTGTAATTTGAAAACATCCAGATCACCCAAACTGGATAGAACAGGAATGGAAGCACAAGGCTTCAGGAAACTTTCAACTCCTTGAAACTTTCACCGTTCTAGCAGTTCAGCAATGCTACAGAAAACATGAATCTCCCTGTCTGATGGAAAACACCCCTGATTTGCACCAAACTTAGGTAAATACAAACCTTAAGGTCAAAAATCAGCACAGCAGAAGCTTACTGCCTTCACAAACATCTGCCAAGAAGAGACACTGCTGGCAAGGGTCACTAGCATAGCCCAATCCTAAGGGAAACTGAGTCACACACTCTACACCACAGTACCTGCTACAGGTGAAGTGACAGACCTGTCAAACCTTTCTGATGTCACTGCAGGCAACATAAAAGTGATAGAGAAGAAGAAGTTATTTTTCATACTTCACATTAACTTCTTGAAACAAACAGCGCTTTCTCTGGAAAATGGGCAAGGCAAATGGAGGAACAAGTAACTTAAACGTTGCCCATTCTAGTGAACAGGAGAGTTCATTTAATAAGCAATAAACCACTGCTAATGATTAATTACAGTCGTGTCAATTGGTCTGTGACTTGTATTTATCAGTCTCTAAATGCGGCACAGCGTCCATGACTGAGCTGCACCAAGTTGAGAGTGTCAGCTCTCCCCATAATTTACAATGATCCTCCATAAATCTGTTCAGTTAACACAATGACACCGGCCATGTGGGCACATTACCCAGTTTTTCTCCTGACAGTTGTTGGAGCTGTAACAAAGACCCACACTGAGCAGCCAGAAGCAAGATTTCTACTCCAAGTCACCTCTCTCTGCGAGTCTTTGGATATGGGATGCGTTGGTATCTTGATGAATTTGCATGGTGCTGAACAAAACAGCGTCACCAAGAGATGTCTGTCCTGTTCTGTGCACATCTATTGAAACTAGTAAATGCCCTAGTTTTAGCCTGGAAGGAGTTCAGTTTTTAAGAGGACATATCAAGATGGCATCTAGACATGTTTTATATTGACTAATTTCCTCTTCTGTAACACTCAAGTACTTTGTGCATGAATCCACATATACAGCAATGCATGCCTGATTTCTAGCTACACTAAGTTTTTATGGAATTTGAAAACAACATCCACACAAACCCAACGGAGATCACAAAATCAATGAGGTTGAAAAAGACCTCTGAGACCATCGAGTCCAGCTTTTAACCAAACATCATCATGTCAACTAGACCACAGCACTAATTGCCACATCCAGTCTTTCCTTAAACACCTCCAGGGACAGTGACTCCACCACCCTGGGAAGTCTGTTCCAATGTCCAGTCACCCTTTCAGTGAAGAAATTCCTCCTAACATTCAATCTGAACTTCTCCTGAAGCTTAGGATTATGCCCTCTCGTTTGCTGCCGGGGAGAAGAGGCCAATCCCCACCTGGCTACACTCTCAGGAGTTGTAGAGCGTGATAAGGCCACTCCTGAGCCTCCTCTTCTCTAGGCTNCAATCTGAATTTCTGCTGAAGCTTGGGATTATGCTCTCTCGTTTGCTGCCGGGGAGAAGAAGAGGCCAATCCCCACCTGGCTACACTCTCAGGAGTTGTAGGGCGTGATAAGGCCACTCCTGAGCTTCCTCTTCTCTAGGCTAAACACCTGCAGCCCCCTCAGCTGCTCCTCATCAGACTCATGCTCCAGCCCCTTCCTCAGCTCCATTCCCCTTCTCTGGATTCTCTCCAGCACCTCACTGTCCTTCTAGCAGTGAGGGGCCCAGAACTGGACACAGCACTCGAGGTGCAGCTATACAGAACTGTATGCATGAAAACACATGTTTACATGTGTACAGCCAGGTTTCTGCTGTTGACACACAACACAGGGGCTCGGAGCACTTCCCTGCGCATGTATTAGACAGAGCGTGTGCACGCCCTGACCCCCAGCCCTATCGAGCTGCTCACACCGTGCACGGTACGGGCTACGAATACACGAGCCCTCCTTGCCCCCATGGCCGACTGCCAGGTCCGGAGCGCCGGGCAGCTCACCCCTTCTCCCGGACAGGGCGCTCCTTCCCCCGCACTGCCCCGACCCCCGCGGGCAGGGCGGGCTGTCACTGCGCCCCGCCCGGCTCCCGCTTCCCGCCCC
>VYXF01010905.1:3862-37027 GCA_013397295.1 Polioptila caerulea
ATTTTGTCTTTAGGCAGGTTCCTGGCAACTTCTTGAGTTCCTCTCTCCCCCTCTGTCATGCAGCCACAGATGTCATCAGCAGAGATGACAAAGTGGAGCCCCTTCAAACCAAAAGGCAAAAGCTGCTGGTAAGATGGTGTCTGGGAGAAGGGATTGCCTTGGGAACTGCCTGTCCTGTCAGCCTGAAACATCTCAGACCTGTTTGGTTTGAGGTCTTGCCCACTGGCTTCTGCCAGCCTCTGGAAAGGGAGTGGGGTCTTGCAGATGCCACCAGCACCCTGAGCTCTGTGTTGCTTCTGGCTTTGGAGGTGAGATGAGGCTCAGACCTCTGCACCAGGATACAGGAGATATGACACAACTTTTACACCACTGAAAGCCTCTACCAGATGAAAGTTACCTGTGTTCTGGGTTGGTAGTATCTACTGACTGGTGACTTAAATTTTGTACAGTTAAAACAGGATTCTTCTTTCCTTAGACTAATGCTTTAGTCATCTCAAAGGGTGTATGGGATGTCATTCTAGGAGCAGCTAAACACTTCTGTCTCAGCCTAAGAACTTGGTCTGAAACATGAAAAAAACCCCAAAACATTGGGTAAATGTATCCTGGGGAGGAGGGGGAGGGTCCAGGTGAGTCCCCAGGGCTTTTCTGGGGACAGTTGGCTTTTCTGGGAGCAGAACTGGCCTAGCAAGAAAGTCTCACTAACCACAGATTTGCATCCAGAGTCGCAAGGGAGAAAGGGCTTTCTCGTTCAAATGGATGTGACCAGGGCAGAAGGGGCTCCAGGCAGCAGAGTTCACAGTGCTCCCCCTTCCCGCACATTCCATTTCATAAAAGGAACTTCCTGACCCATGTGGTGGGATGGGAGACTCTCCCAGATATGTCACATGGCCCATTCCCACTGCCTCTTAGCAATTTCTCTGCCTCCCGTGTTTCTCACGGCCTTGCAGAGCCCATCCTGCAGTCCCCATCGCAGGGACATTATGTGGGACGCAGCGACATTGCCACGGAGAGGAGAAGTCAGGAGGGGAGGGTGCACCGTACTTACTTGCAAGAATGACCATGTCCATGCCCCAGAATATACTCATGATCCAGCCCACCATGACGATGGCGGTGAGGATCTGGATGAGGGCGGCGGCGATGTTCAGCCAGAAGACGCAGCACCTGTGCCGGTCGGGGAGGTCGGTGCGCGCCCCGCAGAGCACCGTGAACGCCGACACGAACGTGCCTGCGGACAGAGGAGCAGCAAGCACCCAGTGAGAGCCACGGCCTCCGGAGGGGTCACTCCCCTCAGACCTGCTCCCCTCCACTTCCTACACTTGAAGGCCAGGGTGGGGAAAGCACTCCCTGGGTTTTGGCTCCTTCGCCCCCACCCCAACAAAAGCCACTTCTGCACTACAAGGGAGTGCTGTGTGTCTGCGGGAATACCTGTGTTCTGCCTGGTGACTTTTTGGGAGAAACACTTACTGCACAGCAGCTCTACAAAGGAAAGCCAGGCCCAGAGTTAGGGCAGGACTGGCTCTAGAACTCTCTAATGGTCTGGCAGCCTCTTAATATTGGGAGGAATGACGGATTTGTCTTTACAAACTCTGGGTCTGATAGATAAAACTAGCACTGAGAGATAAAGGAAGCAATGGGAAGGATTCCACTGATTGATGAATGGAAAAAAAGGTATTTGCCTTACAAACAAACTGTAGGTTTGCTGATAAATGAAATTGGATATTGAAAGATGAAAGAAACACTCGGGGGAAAACCATAAATTCCATAAGAATTAAAAATTAAAAGGGAGGGTTATACATTAGAGAGAAATCTTAGGTATCAGGGAAGTCTGTACCTCTCAAGTACCTCAGCCAGTGGGGAAAGAGAGAGGGAAATGTGGCCAGGAAATTAGGATAAAAGGGAGGTTGTGTCCTCCAAAAATCTCAGAGACCCCAGGGGAATGCCCCATGGTCTCTCCCTTTATTCAAATAAAGTAAAAGGACTCCTCTGTCTCCTTTTTGGACAAACCTCTGATGTTTCTGGATTAATTTTCCTGACACTATGCACAAATACTGCTCTAGAAGGAGGAGACACACAAAAAAAGAAAGGAGTGGCACAGCATTTTTGCACAATGCTTTCCCCAGTCACCAGCTGCCCCCTAGGAGCAACTTTTCAGCAAGCAGAAGTAGCTAAACTTCTTAAAGTGCTGGAGCCAGGGGACCTGGTGTGGCACCCCTTGGCTCTGCTTGAGACCAACTTACAAATCTTACAACCACACTTCAGACTTCCTAAAATGTTTCAGATTAAGGATCTTGTTGATGTATAAAAGTTAAAGCTGAGGAAAAAAACAAAAGCCTACACCGCAGCAGCCTTTCACAAAGATTCTTCCTAAATTTACGCTCCTGGACAAGGCAGATTTTTTACTTTTAGCTGCTATGTGGTGCTCATGGCTGGCTGAAAGTCACAGCTCAGGGAAGCCTTGTCTGTCCCACAACCAACATGAAGAAATACACAGTACGGGTAAGGAGCAGAAGAAGCAGTTCCTGGCTCCTATAAAATATGAGCTGTTGGCCAGGAGGTTCAGGCACCTTATCTAAGTATGGATTTCAACACCTCTTAGCATTATGAATTGTCTTAGGGTTTTTCTAAAACAAATACAGCATTGCTAAGGTAAGTACCATGAGGCAATGTTGACTGTATTGGATAACACAGTTCTGTGGAATGCCTTCTTTCATCAATATCTTGAATTCAAATGATGCTTTCTACAAAAACTGCCTTTTTCCTCTTAAAGGAAAGAGGAAAGGGGAGCCTGCAAACAGCCTGTAAGATATGAATGAATGAGCACATCTTCAGTGCACGAGTGCCTTGTTGAACTCAGGAGAAGGTGGGAGTCCCTTGGTTTGACTGAAAACAGGGACAAAACACTCAGTTTACACCCTTGTAGTAGATCTTATCAAACCAAGAGAGCAGAACCATCTGGTTAGAAGTAAAATACCATTTTGTCCTGCACTGCTAGGGAGGTGGAAAAGAGAATCTCTTTCTTTGCTGCCTCTTCCTCAGTGGGTCACAAGGATAACAGGCAGTTGAGAGCCAAAATGCTGGGGAAGGCTGGCTGCAACCTATTTTTAATCCTGCCACCCTCTGCAAGCTTCAATTCCAGCGTCTTCCTAACACTCCATCAGCTCCTAAAACCTTGCTCGTCTTCCTGCCCCTGACTGGATCCAATTTCTGATTCCCTGCCCCTCCCTGTGGCACTGCCAGAGCTGGGCACGGAGCAGGCACGGAGGGGCAGGGGCAAGAGAGCCCTCCAGCAGAGCATCACTGCCAGGGACAAGGGCAGCATCTTCTGCAGGAGAACCACCCCTGGGCTTCCTCCTCTGGCTTTCACAGGCAAGGTTTCATCCCTTTATCCACAAAAACAAAAGGGTCTGCAGAGAGGAAAGGGGAAGTCATTATAATCCCAAAGGATGTTGTGTGAGTCTCCCCATAGCTGTCTTTTGCTCTTTGGCATTGTCTTCCATGTCTCTTGTGTCTCCTGTGCGGGATTATGTGACATCTCTGCCCTACTTCACCCACCTTCTTTTTCCTTTATAGTTTTTTCAAAGCAGAAGGAAGCCTGGAATATTTCCCTCATGCTTCCTGAAAGTGTTGTCTTCAAAATCACACCACAGCACTCTCTGAGATGAAATATGGATTGAGGCAAGATCAGAAACTGAGTGTTTATATTTTCCCATCAGGATGCAAAATCTTGCCAAATAGAAATGCCTGTCTCTTTTTAAAATTAAAATCTTCCCCTCTTGCCTTACCTTTAACTCTTCTAAGATGTGTTACAAAGAAAGGTCAAAAATGAGCAATAATTCTTAAACTACAGCTTCAAATCCTTCCAGTGAAGCTTTTAAGATATTTACATAATTAGAGCAAGGTGCTGAATTAGCCAATTAATGCCCTAAATACCACGGTGACTTAGCTAAAGTTTAGTCCCATTCAGAAAGGAATAAAGCTAACAAAGCATTTAAGTGTCCTCCTCTGGACTGGGAATAGATACAGAAACTGGGATTAAAATCTCATGAACCTTGGCTTCTGATTCCTCTTCAGGCCACTTTTCTGCTTACGGGAGCCAACTCATTTTTCCAAGGTCAATGCATTTCCTTCATTACTTATGATTAGCCAGTCTTTGGGAGCTTGCTGGCATTTTTGAATACAAGACTTTAGCCGTGCCAGCAGGCATAGGATGGAAGTGTTTTTCCTCCACTTCACATATGCTTGAGAACGTGAAGCAGGAGTAAGAGTCTTAAATGCTTTTGCCAAAGTAGATGTTTTCCCCTTAGGAAGCCATCGTGGCTACACTCTGCCAAAGAAGGAATTATTTGCATCTGGAAACTGAGAGGTGGAGAGGAGAAGGAAGGCAAGCAAGCTGTATCTGCTGATACCACCTGGCTGCCTCAGAGCTGGGGCACCAAACCATCTCCCATCCAGACACTTGAATCCCTACAGCCCAGAAATCCTGCAATGCCAGCTGCTGGGGTGATGTTGGCCAGATAAATGGGCAGTCCAAAAAGGTCTCAGGTTGTGAGTGCAACCAGCAAACACAAACCAGTAACCCCACAAGCAGATGTACACTGAACAGCCACGCAGTTATGCCAGTATACCATAAGTAAATTATAGTAAGCATTTCTTCTATCTACCCAAACTGCAACGACATCTGGGATTATTCTAAATCATCAATTAATACGGCCTCTTTGGGGACACAGGGGAGGTGGGGAAGATGTCCTGTCCTGTTTTTAATGAGTCTGTCTGTTCAGCCCCTTGCAATCACCTGGCTGAACTGTAGAGCCCCTGCTGCCCCCGAAGGCAGCAAGTGCCAGGGGCTGGGCAGAGGGATGAGTGGGAGCTGAGCATTGCTCTTCTGGAGCTGCTGGGAGGCAGAGGGTGCAGGCACCATGTGCAGCGAGGCTGTGAGGGGCTGTGACACTGATCTTGCTCTTCAGATTGTATCACCTGGGGCAGTGTCTGCCAGCTGGGGCATCTACATGGTACTGGGATAGAAAAAGAGCCCCTGGGAGCCTCTGCTTGCTTTGGCTGTTGGCACAATTGGAGTATTTTTAGATTGCACCAGTAAATGTGGAAAGATGCTTGTTTCCAGCAGTTTAACCCATTGAACACGAAGGGGATGTGTTATCTGCAGAACAATACAATTAAATGAAGGGGCAAAGGAGAGGGTTTTGCCCTTTCTCTCCCCTCTGGTCTGTTGTCATACAGGATAAAGTCCCCTCTCTGGTGTCTGCTGGTACCTTGGCAGCCAAAGCCTTCCCAAGCTGGTTCCTGGCCTCACAGAGCCAAATAGTATGAGAGGGATAGTCTGGGGTTTTCCTTTTCGAGCAAATCCTCACACCCTGGAGAGGGCTCTCCTGGTTTCCTATTGTTTGAGTCACTCATCCAGGGTGGAGAAAGGCAAGTTCAAGACCATGGCCTGTCCTGAACAGTCTCCTCTGTGTATCTGAGTGCAGAGGGGAACGTGTTAAGGAATACCTTAAGCTGTAGGACAGTAGTTTTTCCTCTCCTGTTTTTACAAGAAAGCCTATCCCGGGCACTCCTGCCAGAGCTTTAGTCAGACATGGAGCTTGGCATGTTTCATGTGGAGGACCATCAGCTCCACATCAGCTGTGATGGCACCTTCCCAGGAACATCAGAAGTGGGAGCCTGGTTGGAGTCGGAGGGAGCCGGGACACTGGTGACCACAGGGAAAGTAACTTGAGCATGCAGACATTTTAGTGGGCTTCCCACTGACTGCCAGATATCCAAGATTTCCCCAAAGAGAGCATTTCTGCTGCAAGGAAATCACATCTGATGAGCTGGCACAGGTGGAGGAACAGCAGAAACCCAAATTACTGCAATCAGGGGCCGCATGTGGAGATGATGATGGTGATTCTATGATGGTAATGATCCCTATCCTACAAAAGCCTGGGAGACGGGGAGGGGAGTATTTTTCCCTCTTCCTGAAAGCCTGGAGATTGTTTAAGACATTCCCCTGTAGTGCTGGGAGTAAATAAGGCATTATTATGGTGCCTTCTTTCCTGCTCCCAGAGAGAAAAAAGCAGGTCTACGTCACGCCTGGAGCTGGAGCAAAGCTGCAGGAAGCACATCACTGGAGGCAAGTGCAGGCAAAGATGGGAACAAACTCGGAGGTGTCTGTGGGAGCAGGGCTGTTGGATCATCACGGGGAGACGTAATTAAGGAGTGTGTGTTTTGTGGGGATGAGCAGTGAATTGTGTCAGGGGAGCTCTCTGTGTGGGGACACGTCTGGTGCATGTCTTTGAATTTTCTGAAGGAAAAGGATTATTAGCTGTCATTAAACAGCGCTGGCAGGTACATGATGCAGATGAGGTACATGAGGCAGATGTTGTGGATGTGCTGAAAATTCATGAGATGTGCCGGCTCTTGCTCGTGTGAGTCAGAAAAAGCTGTGCAAGAATGGTTATAAGGATTGCACGCCTTGCCTCGGTATAACAGTGAGTAGGGTATCTATTGGCCAAGACATCCTTGTCTCCCTAGTGCCATGAAATCGTTTTTAACTCTAGTTAGAGCTGTAAAGAGTCGTTTCAGGCATGGAGGTGATGCCTTGAGGAGCTACAACAGAGGCTAGACAGAATTAAGAATAAAGTGGATATTTATTGAGGCCCCTTCAAAAGCCACAGCCTGGCAATACCAGTGGCACAGTCGTGGCTCCAAGATGGAAGCAAAAGAGGGCTTGGTCACGAGAGTTCACATTTTTGTATGTTTAGTTCATTTGCATACAGAAGTCAACTGTCGAATTAATAGCTTCAAATTATGAATTATGAAATTATTTCATCCTCCTTGCTTGCTTGCCCGCCCTCCTCTTTTCACATTGTTTATGCTTTGGGCCTGAAGTTTGAAGAGATTGTCCTTGAGTCCCCAGCTGGAATAGGATTTTTTTGTCTTCACCACCCTGTGAAAAGATCCTAGTAACCCTTAATATAAAACTAAAAGCTGCACACCAAAGCAGTACAGAAAAACTTAAGGCATCAGAGGCCTCTCATGCTTGGCATCAATCCAATGCCAGCTGTAGCCCTTTGGGTTATGATAAGGGAAACCACTAAACCTTGCTTAAGGAAGGGGTAAGGCACTATCTTGTACTCAGCACGATTCCTCCCTCTGCATAGGTGGGTAGAGCTGGGCTGTGGAAAGGACACTGTTAACAAGGTGATAAATGGAGTTGCAAAACATTAATGTCCAGGATGACGATCTACTGAAGTTTCCTCCAGCAGGCAATTGTTCATGTTCTGCTTGAGGAAGCAGATGCAAAGTAAAATACCGTGGAAGCATTCTGGCCAGTGTGAATCCTCACCAGTGTGCCCAGTTTCCACCTGGCTGGATCTCACTGGGGCTTGGGCTGCATGAGAGAGAACCTGCCAGTGCGGGTGTGTCACCTAAACCCCCTGAGACAAGAGTGCTCTCTCTCCAAGCTTATTGCAGCTCTCTGAACAGAAAAGGCTGATTCAGGAAAACATTTGAGGTTCCTCTGTGGAATTCTCTCTGGTTGTTTCAGCTTGTGAGTGCAGGGCTCTTGTCAGGGTCTACACTACACCTCTTCTTCCCATGGCTCCCTCAGAGAGCTGAGATTGCAGGCAGGGGGCAATCAGTGAACCTCTTTGGCTGCAGCAAAAGGAGAGGTGTGGAGGCTGCAGGGTGTCCTCTTGAGGGAGCTGACCTTTATTGAGTATCTGGCTCTGTGGCCAGCTGTGCTCCTTTGCCAGGGGGCAAATTCCTACCCAGTTTCCTCAGAGGCACTCCAAGCAAGCAATGGAAGACACCAAGCCACTTGCCACTCATGGAAATGGATGAAAATCAGTCCACAGGGTTACAGCTGCACTCCTGGAGTGCAGCATCCAGCTGGACAGGCTGGGACCTTCTCCCACTGAGCAGTTTGGGAGTGCTGAGGAACTCGTGGTGCTGCTCCCATGGGCTGGGCCAGAGCTTAGTGCAGGGTATGGAGGCTGTCACTGACTCTGCAATTCCTCCCTGGTTACTGCCTGCTGGGCTTGCTTCTCTTGGCAAGGGGATGGTTGGACTTGATGACCCTAAAGGTCATTTCCAACCTCAATGATCCTGTTTTATATATATATATAGGATATTTTAATATCCTCAGAGATATGAAGAAGGTAGAGGTGGCAAGACTGCAACACAGTGCTGCAGCACCAGCAAGGCTCAGGTGTCCCCCACATGAAACCTGTCAGGGGCATCCCCTCCATCCTTCCACTTGTAGTTCCTGTCAGCCACAGAAGTGAGTCAGGACTGAGTGCAATTACCAGGTTTGGGGTTTTTTTCTGAGAAATAAGCATGTTTTAGACTACCATCTCAAAAGCTCAGGTTTTAGGATAAAGCTTAATTAAACAGCCATGGGCAAGCTTTTTTTTCCCTTTCCAGTGTCCATACAGACTGAAGTCTGCCCCTGAAAGTACAGTGCAAGGGGGCTAGAGTGGATAGGTGGGCTTAGCAATTTGAGGGGTAAGAGAAGCAGGAGCAGTGGACAGCTTAGGAACCAGGGGCCTTACTTGGTCCCCCTTGGAATTAACCACCTGAATCCCACAGATTCAGATCTGCCAGGAGGAGACATCGATGACACCTTGGTGTCAAAGCCATCACCTGCAAATGCCAGGTCCTGTGGACAACTGTGTGGGCAGGAACAGCAGGAGCCGAAGGGTAGGAGAGGGAGAGGAGAAAGGGAAGGAGGAGAGAGTGGAGGCAGTAAACGTGACAGAAGCTGGATGTTGCCATGGAGAGTAGCTCATGAATTTTTCCTCTGTGGCCCACTATTTAAAATGTTTTGTTTAGCTTCTGCCAGCACATTGTTTTTATTTTCCCCTTCCATATCCGAAGGACATCCAGAGGGAATTCTGGCTCCCTCCATTCCCTTTGGCCTCGCTGTGGACAAAAATATACAGTCACTTGACAAGGGAGAGCTGGCACCTGCAATCCTCATCTCCACAGGGTTTGTTCCAACTCCCGAGCCTGCAGAAGGCAGGCTGGGTATGGGATCAGCTCTCTGGTTTCCCTACACACGTGGAAAATGACCAGCACATCCCAAAGCACCGTGTGCCCATGGCTGATCCCAGCTGTCCCAGCAGCTGGCTGTGGCTCCAGCACTGAGCTCTGCATCTGTTTGTTATTAGGAGCTTTGTGTCATGCGGTCGGAACACGCCTGACGGTGTTTGTGTAGCTTCTACAGAAGACAGCCCACGTGCAAGTAAGACAGCAGTGCCTTTGCATCAAAAATGAGACTTTTCTCGTATTTAATGCTCTAGAAAAAGTTAACTCTTCTAAAAATGTAGAGTTTTTAAACGAAAACTTCAAAACTTGACTGCAACAAACTTTCACAGCTTTCCAAGGCTAAAAATATACAGCAAAATCTTAAATTACATGGAGGGGGGGCCTGCATGGAGGTGAAATTACTTACTAAAGCTTCAATTATACATGGACCCATCAAAATTATTTTTACTCTGCAGCACTGCAATGTTTTGAACACTTAAAAGCAGCCACCCATAAATAGTGAGATTGAAGTACAGCTTATTCCACTGCCAGACATTCCACAGTCCTTGGGTGAAGTTTTCCAGTCCAGTCCTACGTTTAATTCTGTTGACTTGATACATAAAATTAAGGGTGTGCTTGAAGTATTTGAGACTGGAGAATTTCTGCTGAACAGCAAATGCAGGGCCCCACTGCATAATGCACAGTAGTCGAGCAGACCTCAGAATTCTGCCAGGGGCTGCTGAATTATCTTTCGCAAGTTGCACCTACTTGATTCCCAGGCTGGTTTTTTTTCCTCCTCTTGGATAAATGATGTGGTTCCAGAACCACCAATGACATTTTGCATCATGCTTTACAATAGTAAATGAGCCACTGTAGAGAATGTGTAACTTCCCAGAAGTGGGGGAAATATTGCTACATGGACACCTAGACACCGGAAATGGGAAAGTTGTAACAATACCTACCTACAGTCAAGGAGGGTGAACTGCTGGAGACAAGCTCATCAAAGTGCATCAGGAGTGGATGACAGTCCCTCTGTATGTTAGACAGGGAATGAAGAGCCAGGGAGGCTGAAGGACCTGCCCCTGGTTCTGCTGCCAGCCAGGGGCACCACTGTGAAAACGACTGAGGCACTGCAGCCTCACTCCTGCTCAGTGCTTGCTTTTTTATTCCTCTACCAAAGGAATGGAGGGAGGATGTTAATTAATTTGCATTCTTATTTAGTATGCCAGCATTCAGAGAAATAATGCAATTGGCTTCCAATTATAACAAAGAGAAGGGAGAACAAAAGGCATGACTGCTGTTTACAGCACAGGGAACTTGGCTGAGAGCTCATCTGACCTAAGTGGACTCATTCCTGCTGCTCTTTAATTTTATCAGCAATTTAAAAGCTCTTTTTTATGGAATCAGCTCTGCTGCTGGTTTCTCTCTATTGTCTCCTGCCATGCAGAACTTTCTGTGTTTACATTGTCTGCTATTAAAGCAGGTACTTATCCCACCTTGGGTTCCCTTCTCCTCCTGCCAGCTGCCGGGAGCACCGGTGTGGATGCCCTGCCATGGCTCTCCCAGTCCCAGTCTGCTGTGCACCCACCCACTGCAGGAGCCTGGGACCTAAATGAGAGAGGAACTAAAGAGCCAGAAATAATCATCCACTAAACCATCTCTTATTTTTAAGACTCTCTTTAAGACTCTGATCCTATTCACAGAAATGAAATTTCTGTTTTCTTGATGTACACCTAGCGACAAACCTCAAGCCGTTTCTGTTTCGTGCTGTTGATACAGAAATAATTTGAATCTGGCTTTTCACCCAAACTTGACCAACCTGCAAGCTTCAACAGCAGAATGTCTGGGAAGAGCCCCTCCTCATTTCAGAGAGGCCATGAAACCTCCTGCAAGAATAGCTTTCTGATCCCTCCAGTTTCTAAAGGATGCTGGAAGTAAAAGCTGTGGAACAGCAGAAGCATAATGAGGAAAAGGCCATTTGATTCTTATGAGCTTTCACACAGGCTCTTGCCAATTATACAGCGAGGAACTGAAGTTTATTCTAATTGTCTGTGCCGGGGAAAGCTCTTTCTTGTCAGGCACAGAGCAGGAGGAGGGCATGCATGACCCTCCAGCTCCGACACAAGTTTTAAGGGCTTCTGGGCGAAGCCACATCAAACGCTCCCTCGCCTTCCTGCCTCTGCCCTCGCCCGGGTTAATCAAGTGCCATTAGCGCCCATCTCGGGGAGCTCTAACTGAGCAGAAGGCAGGGGCAGGGCTCTCTCCCTCCAGCCCTGCCGGGATGATCCAGCCCGGCAGCCACAGCTCCAGGCAAGGTCTGCAGCTGCTCTGCCTTCTCTGTCTCTCTCTTCAATGCCTTGCGACCAATTTAGCCCTTTGAATCTCCCTGGGAGCATCTGCTCTGCTCATGGAAGGATGGATTAACTGCTTCTAAGATTCACTGAGCAGTGGCTCTGCGCTTGCTGTGATACCCTGGAGCCCTTAACTGAGAAGACAAATCATGTTAATTAGGGACTACCAAGACACAAGACAGAATTAATCTTATTAGAAAGTTAGATGGGGATGCAGAGCAATTAGAGGTTATTCTACTGAACAAGGCAGCTGAAATGGCAGAGTAATAAATCGCATCAGTATCAAGTACAAGCTATCTCTTAAGGACTAGAGGAATGTAAAACAAAACTGACATAAATGTTCAGAGATCTGCAGTGATAAGTATGCAGGAGACTAACAAAAACACCTTTTCATCTTTTTTTCTTAACCCAGAAAACTCAGTGCACACATTCTATGAGCCAAAGTGTCTCAAGCAGGGACAACAAGGACATAAGAGAATTGCACTCTGTAGCTAAGTGGTGTGGTGCTGTACCCAGGAGTCTGGAATATGATTTGTGAGACCAGAACTCCATCCTGGATTTACAGCTGCTTGCTAAGCAATTCTGATGCTGTAACTTTATTCTTATAATGCCAAAGTAACATTATTAAGGTGTTAATTTAGATTCTGCCAGGAAATTTACTGTCTAGCCTGATGGGGCTATATCCTTGCTGTTCTGTTCAGTGCTACCATTAGTCAAATAGTGACCAGGTCTTGCTTTTAAAGGACACTTTTTGTAAACCCACTATTCTTGGATGAAAGGTAAAGCACTTTACCTACTAAAGTCATTGCTGTTTTGCTGATGTACATAGCATCCAATATATTTAGGAGATGGTGCTTTACACTCTAAGTGTGGCTTTGGTACCTCCAGGTGATTCAGTTACTTTACAAACAAAAATCTCATTTCATGGTCGTTTACTTGACTGAGAATATCAAGATGTTTTATCCTATTCAGCAAAACCATTAGGGAACATTTCCAACAATACATGCAGCTTTTGCATTCCTTTTAACTGGAACCCCCCACATTACCACCCCTGAGCAGCAGATTCAAGGGATTCTGCACAAGAGCAGTGTGGGATGAGGAGGACAAAGATCCACGCAGGGCTGAGCTGCAGAAACCCACGGCCTCCTTGGTGGGGCTGCTGTGATTCTAGAGGTGAAGCACAAAGCCAGAGTGAGCCTCTACACTTGACCAGTCCTGCTCCTGAAGACCAGCTCTGGAGTCCTCCACAGGCATTTTGGCTCCCCTTGGAAAGGCCCCATGCAGGCCAACAAAAGCAATTCTCTTCTGGCAGGGGAGAAATGAGCTTATTCCTGACATCACCCCAGCCCAGGCTCCAGAAATAGTGCAGGCTGGAGTGACCCTTGGCTTTACAGATTCTCTGGATAGGAGCACCAGCCAAGACAAATGAATCTAGCCCAGATAGAACAGTTTTCTGAAAGGAAGATATTCTGATTAGGGTGGGAAGATGTGGATATTCTGGAGGCTAGTGCATGTGTCAGCATCAGCAGGTATCCCATGACGCTGTGGAGGAGGAGCTGAGCAACCTGCTCTATTTAACCCACTTGGAGGAAGGACTAAGTGACCTCCAGAAGCCTCTCCCAGTCCCAGCTATTCTGTGGTATTTCAGTAACTTTAACTGCTCCACACAAAGCTTAGCTGATCTCTCTGGTTGGTTTTTTTTCGCAGAGCCATGTCCTTCTGCCACCACGTCTGACAGCCCTTGAACACAAGTCTCTTAATGATTTCTCAATTTATTTTTGAAAAGCTGCTCTGGTTCTAAAATGTCCAGTGCAATTACTCTCACAGCAATCAGAAACTTGCTTGTGAGCTGCTGATCACACTGAAACAGGTGAACTTCAAGTCACTCCCCCAAGCTGTGCATGCTCCTGTCAAACAGCTCAGGCAGCCTCTGAGGGGAGATGCTTTTGTACTAAAGGGGAATACTGCTTTGTGCAGAAGTATGGCCTTTCTGTAGAAGAAATGTTTCCTTGGGTAAAATCATCATTTCTACAGGGACTAGTCCTCTTCTGTCTGAGAGCAAAGCTAAAGGATATGCCACAGCTTAGTTGGGCAGGTCACAAACATAGATGAGTACTTGTGTTCAAATGCCAAGTTATCCACAAACAGTTAATGCTCCTTGGCCATCTGGATGTGTCCAGCAGTGCCTGCAGGGGCACAGCCTTGTAAATGTGCTTGTGAGATTTTATATTTTGCTTGTGAGATATTTTGTGGTCTTTTCATCTGAATTCCCTCTTCCTCCCATCACCTGGAGTTCTTGTGTTCCCAGTTTGCAGGAAACAGCACTGGATTTACACATATTTCTGTCCAAGGACAGATTTCCCCTTTACCAAATACTTCCCAACATCTGCCAACTAGCTACTGGTCAGCACTAGATAAAAATGAATGAGTATTTTTTTGTAGATACCACAAAGAACTGAGCTCCCAACATCACAATAGAGCACATAATGATTTTGAGTAAAGTACAAAAAGTAATACCTCTAGTGTAGAATGACTCAAGGACCTCATTTTTCAGAGGCTAGAGGAGATTTATATGGAATGAGCTGTACCAGGAAAAAGGGTTATAAAGAGAAACTTGAAATTAACGTGGTTTCATCCCATGAATGTTACAATGAGGTTGGGCACAATGGTGACGTGGTTCAACACTCCTATGCAGGACTGCTGGAAGTACTCATGTCACTGTCAAAAGGTGCAGGCTTTTAAATGTCCTTTCCAGAAATCACACTGGGGCCGTAACACCTGACACTAACATTGCAATGCAAGATTTCACAATCTGAACAAAGATGTTATTTCTCTGCTTCTGTACATCCTCCAGCTTGGCTAACTGGAATTCACTAGGGTCAATTTTCCATCGTGTTTTCTAGGCAAGGCTGTTTTTTGGGGAGTACCAGTCCTGCAGAGGAAAGGGAATACACATTTGCCACTTGTGTGCCAGCCAGGGCCAGGCTTCAAGTGGTAGGCAGTGTTTGCACCCCACAAGACTCTCCCTGTGTGGGAACCCAGAGCTTGNAGTTCTTGACTATCCCCAAGGCTACTCCTCCCATATTTTTTTGGGAACTGTGTACTGTGTCTGTCAAGAGCCCGTGGCTCCCTGGAGCAGCTCCAAAAGCTTCATAACCTCCCACTCCCCAAGGACTGCCTCTTGCACCTTGCATGGCTCCCCCAGTTCAGGACTCTGGAGCAAGCAGCAGGGAAACCAGAGGAATGCATTTCCTTGGAAAGAAGGAGTGGGCATAGAAAGAAAACACTTCTTTCAAGAAGGCCAGGCACAACTGAGGGACCATTCATCTAACCTTTATTCGTTCCTCTGTTGTTTTACTTCTCCTTCTGCCAAAAGATACATCTATATTGGACCCAGATTCATCTCTGATATAAATCCCCTGCCTGCCAGAGTTACACTGGGGATTAATTTGGCTCACCAGGTCTTACCTGATCTTGGCAGCAATTCTGAAGTGCAAACTGCAGAAAGACAGTACTTTTAAACAATAGTCACAGGCCGTGGCAAACAGCAAATGCCTGCTGCTCGGTGTGAGGTTGATACATTCAAACAAGGCTAACATGAATAGCACAGATACATCCTTAAGCAGAATTGGAAATTGTACAAAATTGATTCTATGTGCATACATGTACTTTCCTAACTTTTTAGCAAGTCTGTTGAGCTGTGTGAAGACCAGGCCCTGCTCAGCAGATGATGTTGCTCTCCTTGCCCTCCAGCTGAGCAGGCCCAGCAGGTGCCTGGTGATCATGGCAGGTTCTTTGGGCTTGCCTTGTGCCAGAAGCTGTGCAGCTGGGACACTCATTATCCAGCTCCTGTGACTCTCCAGCTTCTAATGGCCAGCCGTGGTTTAAGCTCATTATCCCACCTGGATTCACTGTACCAGCGTTCACACTACAACATGAATTCAGTTTATGGGACTGCACAGCTGAAACTAAGGGGTTTACAGAAAAAAAGGTCTCTTGCAAGTCTCCTACCTCAGCAGAGTTGTGTCAGTCATGCAGCTTCACTTATCACTCCAGCTCCCCTAACCAGCTTCCTTCCTCCTTTGCTTTATCTTGGAAATGTTGCAACATTACCTAAATTTCCCTTCTTTCACAGACAAGATTTCTGTCCTCTCTGCTGAAACAGTTCTCACCAAGGTCTGGATGAGTGTCAGGACCTGTGCTCCACGTTTCTGGTTCCTAGCTCTGGCCTGCACCAGGCCTCTCTGCTCTTTGACATCTTGCCTCACTTCTGTCTCCTATTGTGTCTTCAGCATCTCTCACTCTGTTGCCATCCTTCTCTTCCTGTTTCACACAGGCACTGACTCAGCCTCTGCAATTCCCTTCCCCATTTTCTGCTCCCTCCATACCATGCCCTCCTTAAACTTCATCTGCCCACAAGTCTTCTTTGTGTGCCATCTCCATTTCTGTGCCGGTGACTCAACTCCTGCATCTCTTTAGGACACTTCTCCCATATCCTGCCCATTCCTTCTGGTCTCTCTGCTTGGACATCCTCTCCTCTTGATGAAGATGGCAAAGTCAAACTCAATTTCTTTGCACAGTGAATGTTTCTTACTGATGACACCACCTTACCATCAATCTGGCTTGCAAGGAAATAGAAAAGGAGGATAATTATGCCTTTAATTCCTCCCTCTCCTTTCCCTGTGCACTCAGGTCACTCCAACTTCTATTTCTTTTTCCTCTCTCTCATAAAATTAAATATTTTTTCCTTCCTTATATTCACCTACTCTACAGCCAGAATTCCCTTTCTAATGCCACATCCAATGCTTTTCCCTCTGAGACTTTGCTTTCAGAGCTGGTAAAAAACCCGATACTGTTTTCATTTGCAGACATCCTGCAACACAAATGCTCTGCCTTGAATTAGGGATTTGTTCTAGATCCTGTGTGACACAAGGTAACTTGCTGTAACAATTTATTTCTGTAGTTAACCCATGTCCCAGCCTGTATTAGGAACCTATAAAGGCTGCGTCAGTTAAACCATTGTTGTGTCATTTTATTTTTTATTTATAGGTCAGATGCTTTTCTTGCACCTGCAGTTCTAACTACCAAAAAGGCAGGGAGCAATGCTTTCTCCTGCCCAAAATTCAGTAACAGTGCTCCTTCCCACATTCCTGCCCAAAGCATGGGCTCCTGTGTGCTCTGAAAGCACGGACCATTGATGTGCTGCTATACACCCCAATGTTCTCCTCCTACTTAAAGATTCCTTACTCTTCTCAGCTAATCCCTACAGGTGTCTGAAGTGTATTTCTACAGTCATTATAACTTCCTACACTTAAGCATTAAATTACCCCACGTTTCTAGTTAAAGTAATTCATTTTTCTTTTAATTTTAGTGATTTAAAACATAGCACTTTTTCTTCCCTCACATTTTACAAAATGAGATTTCTACTACAGTGCTGTAAAAAAGCAACAATCCGACACATCAGAGCTATTCTGCCATCTTTTATTGTGCCTGCAATGGAAAAAAAAAAAAAAAAAAGCATGTATTTTTAACTGTGCTGCACAGAACAATCTTATAGCAGAGGCTTGTTATTGTCATTCAAAGGAGCATTTGTTTAACCAGATGCACTCATGAAAAATTATCTTAGATTTTACAATTAGTACTTTTCAGAGAAAAGTGTCTGTTCCAGGAAAAATCCAAAGACACCAATGCACTAAGACCACATCACAGAGCAGCTGCATCTTACTCCTTTTCTTGGGGATGGATTGGAACAGCAGCACCACCACTCTGGGACATCAGTCATCCACAGCAAGCCACACCTCTTTATCTCAGGCACAGGGCAGGAATTAAGACAGTGCAGTCCTCTAAGCAGAAGGGTTTACTGTAGGATCTCACATCCTTAATGATCCTCACACTGTGCACTACAAATCGAATCACTGTCCTACAGCAGCTCCTTGGCAGGAAATCTGTAGCACCTTGGTTCATGGGACAGCAGGGGGAAGGGAGGTTTAAGTTCAAAATGCACAGATCAAACTCCTGAATGAGAAGTTGCTAAGGGTGATGCAGACCCCATTATCTCTCCCCCAGAAAATGCTCCTCATGTAGTAAAGGAACTTCAGCACATCGTAAAAGCTCTGGGTGCTTGTGACCCAGCAAAATCAGGGTCATGGGTGGGCCTGGGCTGTGGGTGGAACAAAGCAGCCTAAATGTTCATTCATGAAGGGTCACAAACCACAGGGAGCTCAAGGCTGCAGTGCACCCCTGGAAGTTCCTACTGTGCTCCCCTGCAAGAAACTAGAGGCAGCCCCAGGACTTTTTAGAAATCTTTGCATTCACCTTTGCAATTTGCTCTGTACTCTTCTCAACCATCGCATCTGACAGAAAGCAAGACCAGATTGGGGGTGGGAAGAGGACTGGATGGAATGAAAGTTTGTGATTAATTCCCCTTAGTACTCACTGAACTAATACTGATCAAAATACACACCGAAGAAAGACCCAAGAAAAGAACAATACCGGGGTGTGAGTGCCACTCGTGGGGTAGGAAATTCCCTGAATCTTAGAATACCTTGAGGAAGAAAGGAGTAACTGGAGAAGGTGCAGGTGCATTTGCTGACATGGTGGCTGGCTGCACAAAGCAGAACCTGTGTGGTGCTGTGGGAAAGCTCAGTCTCATCATTCCCAGACAAGAGACAAATCGTGCAAGGCGGGCACAGTCTGCACCATCCATGAGATCCATGTGAAACATCCCATTTCTAGATCTGGCATTAAGGCAATACAAGTCTATCAGAAAAGTGCTTTTGATTTTCCTGTTTGTGAAAATTAACAGCTGAGCCAAACTGCTCGGCAGGGAGAGAACACAAACATAATTCTTACCCTTCTCAAACGTCTGGCTCTAAACTATTTTTAATCCTTCAAAAAGTTTTTTAAACATACACGAGCAACTGCATCTATTTTTCTACTTAATCTGTTTTAAACATACTGTCTCTTCTCTCATAATGTCCATACTCACCAAAAGCAGCACTTCATCTAATTCTCTTTATTTTAGCTTCTTATAAGTTCTAATGATCCCCCAGTGTATGTCTGTGTAATTACACATGGCAATGTTATCATTCTGTTGAAGAATGATAAAAGGAAGGCAGGGAAACTAGAGCATGGGCCTTTGAAAACACTTAGGCACCAAATTCCTACTGGAATCAAGGAATTCCAGGCTAAATCATGCCTCAGGCCATAGTGAAAGAGTCATCAGGTTGCTCAATCAAATTCTGGCTTTCCTAGTTAAGCCTAGCTGCCCTCCATGGGTTTTGGCTATAATGAAATATATAGATTAGGATTACAAGTATGGACAAGAAAATGAGTGTTACAGGATATTAAAGAATGTTCATCTGAAATGTCTTTCCCATGCTGTCATATTTCTTCCTGCTTAAGCAATGCTAATGACATTTTATGAGGATTTTTATGACTTGAGGAGAGCTGAACTGATCCAAGTGTCCTATCAAGTGTTTATGCTGTGCAGCTATATTAGAATTTAACAGGCTGAAGAGGAACAGGGGTCAGGCAATTAATCTCTTTTAAGTATAGGTTAAAAACCTGTATCAGAGCCAACAGAAGGGAACACATATCTGTGTCACAACAGGTTCAGTGCAAAGTCTTTCCAGAGCTCTCCTCAACATAAACTCGGCTTTAACTGTGATTTTGCACTGAGTTTTTGGTAGATGGTTTTCTCTGCTTTTTCTTGATGTGAGGTGCTGTCATCTCCAGCCAAGATCAAAGGACAGGTATTGTTTGTAGAATTGCCACTATCAAGTCTCTGATGGATATGTCCCAGAAGTCAGAAGAGTGAGAAGGGAAACCTTCAGTCATCACAACCAGGGATTAGGGCCAGGCATCATCCTGGCTGGCTGGGGTGGAGTGAGGAGAGGCAGTAGCCAGTTCTCAAGAGCCCCCTGGGTTCACCTGTCAGCCCCACTGGTAAATTCAGCAGCTCTCACTGCTACTGACACAGAGCATGCAGGGGCCTCTCTCATGTTTTCTGTCCCTTGGGTAATGCATAAAGGAAAGAAACATTGTGAACATCCAGCACATCCCTCAAGGAAGGGATCTAAATATCACCGTGAGCAGTGCTGAGAGAACACGTGCTCAAGGTGATCCACAGCCAGCAAAGCCCTCTGGATGTGCAGGCTGAGCTGAGGAGGGATGCTATGGAGGAGCAGGACAGGAACTGGTGCTGTGCTGTGGTGAGCTGCCCATAGCTGGCTGCCACACACCCACCCAGCCACTCTCTACTGCCCTTCCCTTCCAAAGGGCAGAGGGGAAAAATAAGACTAAAAAAGTTTGTGGGTCAAGATAAAGAACAGCAGGATCTCTTACCAATTATTGTTAAAGGTGAAACAGACTGGACTTGAGGAAAATCAATTTATTGCCAATTAAAATAGGTTTGGATAGTGAGAAACAAAACATGACCCTTGCCCCTTAATTTTCCCTCCACTCCCAGGTTCAACTTCACTCTTTCATTCCTAATTTCTCTTCCTCTGCCCCATTCTGAACAGGGCAGGATGGATGGGGTGTGACAGGATTTGTGGTCAGTTCATAGAAGTTCCCCTCTACCACTCCTTCCTCTTGATGCTCCCCTGTTCTGGTGCCAATGTTCCACCAGCTGCAGTCCTTTGGGGTATATCTGCCCTAGCATGAGCTCTCCACAAGCTGCAGTTCCTGCCAGGAGTACCTGGGCCAGCATGGGTTCCCCATGCACATCTCTGGGATATTCTCACAGATGTGTCCCACTCCCTCCCTCCCTCCCAATATCACACATTTTGGAAAAGAGCTACCAAAGAGCTGCACTCTGTAATGATGGAAATTATACAAATTACAGGGTTTGCTGTTGAGCACTCACAAGAAGGAGAGGAGGTCTGAGCTTCAAAAAGCTGAGCACAAATTCCATGAGACACAGCAGATGTGTATGCATTAGGAGACAGCACGGAGGTCAGAACTACTTCAGTTCTTGTAAGGATGAGCTGAGATACAGAAAGATGTGTGGGCAACCCCTGAAGTGTTTTGAAACTATTGAAGCAAATGCCTGATTTTGCAAACCAGATAATGGGTAGCTTTCATCTTACCTAACTTTGGATATCTGCAAGGGAGGTGTCTTGATCTGAGCCACTTACCCTTTGGAGGCAAAAATAAATAAATAAATAAAAAGAGATGGAGGCCCCCAGAGAGTGTGATTCACTTAACCTACTTTAAAGAGATGAGTCACATGCTGGTAGTACCTAATTCCTCCCCACACATAATAAAGGCAACCAGCTCAGGTGCACAGGTTACATATGAACCCCATCTAATCTGCCCAATAAATACATTTGCCATTAATCTATTTTGATTAAATAATACTAATAAAAATTCTCCTACTTTGGTGTATCAGCCAGCTAATCAACTCCTTTAGGAGGAGCTCTTCCTGCAGGCCAGTGGGATTTTACTCTGTGTGTTACAGATCTTCCCCTGAAACTTCTGGTACTAACAGTGTGAGGCACAGCAGAGCCAAAACTTTGTTCTGCAGGACTCCTGTGCCCTCAGTGCAGAAAACAGCCCTGTTAATACAGATACAGATGCCAGGACCTAAACTGTGGTTTATGGTAATACCAATGCACCTATTTTTGAACAATATTTTTACTGCTTGTCCCTGTTTGTAAAGAGAAGAGGAGTTCATCATTCTGATCATTACAGTTTATCAGAATGACCTTGTTGTTACCTGAAGCCTCTGCAATGTTGATTAAATGCTCCTGCAGCAGCAGGAAGACATCTAAATTTGATGTTTCTAGCTCTTTTCATATTGCTTTTCTTCTGGAGGGTATCTTTTTCCAACATGACAGTGTTTGCAGGGCTCAGATGAGCCCTGTTGCTAAGAAACAAGTCCCAACTGTGCCTTTAAAACTCTGCCTTTAAACATACAACACAAGGAAATGTTTTTCTTTTCATTACACTGTACTGCATGTTTTTATTAGGACTCCTTTTAACTTGGATCTGACTCTTGGGGTTACATTTCTGTCACAATCTTCTGGGAGAGGACCTTTTCTTTTTCCATTCTCTGTACAGGGCCAGGGTCACCTACATAGTTGCATAGATAATAAATGTTAAAATTATATTATTTAAAGGTCACAGTAAGGCCCCATTTTGCACACAATTGCTCTGCAACAAAGAAGGAATGCAGAACCTACTAACTGCAAATATTGGTTAATACTAAACTACTGAGCACAATGTAAATCAGTGCTCTTGAAAATGGCAAGCCTGGGCTGCATCTGTGCTTGCCTGGCTTTGGGTTTTGGTGTGGGTTTTCTTCCTTGCCATATACTAACTAAAACATGCTGAAGCCCCTCATGCACTTGCAAGAGATTTTGTGGCTCTCACAGGCATGAAACAGATCATAGAAACACATGAGGGAGTAACCAGCACATCCAAACGAAAAACTGCTTTGTCCATCCTACCTATGTACTGTGTTTTCATTAATGCACAGATAACACCTCTCTTCTGAATGAACACAAAGTCCAAGAGTGATGGAAGTAGTTCATTAATAACAGTTTTCCTGGAAGAGATTAATGGAAACTGAAGAGTGGCTGCATTATTCGAGGTGTTGAATGGCAAGAAGTCAAGTGTAGATTCTCTCGCCAGTTTTGCCAGGGACTTCCTGGACAATCTGGGTATTTCCCCTGAGTTCTCCACTCAGATTACAGATAGCTTTAAGTGTATGACATAACTCCTCCTTCATATCATAACATTCCCTTCTGGATCATAATAGGGCTCGAGTGTAGCCTGCAGCTCACAGTGCTACTGAAATAATAATGCCGTGTATACGTGGCACTTCGGGATGCTGCTTAGGGCTGGCTGTGATGGGTTAATGATTGGACTTGATGATCTTAAAGGTCTTTTTCAGCCTAAATGATGCTATGATTCTATGAAGACACTGCTTAACTACCTACTTGGCACTTCTCATGCCAGTAAATGGTGAATTTCTCAGGAAAGACTTAAATCACAGTCACTGGAGTATCAGTTACCATGTCATTTAGGTATCGTTCTTTTTACAAAATGTACTGAAGAACATTTACTAGTGCGTGATGAAGTGTCATAAATATTCAAAACAAACCCACATTGGTAAGGGAGAAAGCAGATTAAGTTTTATGATGCAGCATAAACTGGATTTTTAGCTTTGGCTGCTGTCTAATTTGGGAAATACAATTCTCAGTGAGTGTCCAGCTTGGTACTGCAACTTGGGAAGAGTCTTCCCTGTTTTAAAGGGCAAAGAGCTCAGTTCTGCAGTTCTTCTTTACAGTAAATAATACTTATTCACAGGAGCCACCTCCAGGGGCCAGCTCAATGTTACTAGAGCAAAAGAGACAAGCAGGGGTGAAACAAAATAGTTCTAGAGGCTCAACACCACATTGCTCTGTAAGTTGTGGGTTCTCAGTTCTGACAAAGGAGTTAACCTTGCAGTGGGAACATTCTGTACCTGTTTTGCACGGGCTCATACGATGGGTTGGTGTTCCAAGTGTCTGGACCTGGAATCTGCAGAGCGACTGGGAAGGGGACACCCTCTCTGTGCAGTTCTGCCTTGGCACTAAATGAATAAATGAACACTGAAAGAACATCTGGTGGATTGAAAGCACTGATGTGAGACCAGAACACAGACACACATGAATTGTACCAAAAATACCAATTTTAGTTAATATACAGAACAAAAATCTTTTCTTCTTTGTGTCAGTACAGCTAAGGATGGACTGTTACCATTTAATCATCCCAGCCTCAGCAAAAGAAGGATTCCCTCTGTAACTGACAAACAAGAGTGGTTCCCGGGAACTAATGCTTGGTCTAAACTCCATTCCCAGCTCCACCACAGGCTTCTTCGAAGTATCAGCTGCACACAGCACAAGGAGAAAAACCCTGCTGTTAACTGCACTGCCTTGAATTCCCTCCCCAGAGTGGAAACCCTGAGGCTTGGCTCTGACAGGAATGAGCGTTTGCTCATTGGCACCGTTGTGTGTAAGGTGTTCTTTGGGTCAGGGTGGACTGGTGCCACGGGCTGGCTGAGCCCAGAGTCGCCCATTCTGCTCTCCACACTCATGGCTTGGCTCAAGCTCTGCCCTGCCCGTGTGCAGCTGCCCACGCCTCCGCCGCGCGGGGTGAAGACGCGGATATTTTGCGGCAATGCCTGATGTCAGGGGTCAGCTCTCCAGGCACAAAAATCAGCTGACCAAGAAAACAGGAACCAAGTTGGGTCACCTCAGGGAGCCAGGTCCAAAGGGGTGTCAGGAGATTCCATTTCCACATGGGTTTTCTGAGATGTGTGGGGGACTGAGTGAAATGAGTACTCAGTCAATGTATAAAATTACATTCTGACTTCTAAAGAGAAAACAAGACACTGTTTTTATACTTTCAACTGACAATGATTGCAGTCCCTGTGATCTTTTCTCTCTTTTACACGAGACAAGAAACCATCCCACCAGCTCTCTGCAGCCACAATGAAATTTCAGTAGGAGGAAAAAAAAAAAAATCCCGTGATGCTGAGTCTAAAACATTGTATTTAAAAAAGTTTAGTTCTTGTTTTGTAAAAAACCAGCTAAACCTTCCCTGGCATGGATCAGTGTGTTGGATGCAGAGCTAAAGCAGAAAGACATTCAGCAAAGAAAGCATTATCAGACTTGGACTACAGACAAGAAGATTCGGCAATGCTTTCACAATTCAACAGATCAAGAGAGGTAATTCAATCTAGAGAATCCACACTCATCAAATTGTCTAACTACAGGGGAAAAAACGTTCCAAGTCTTTCAGTGGATTACTCAGTAACTAGTCTGGTGCAAATGAGTTTTGAAAGGGGTCTGATTTGTTGCAATCATTTCAAAAAGACAGAAGGAGAGTGTGGGGAAATCATGCTGATCCCTCGGCCAGGGAAGGATTTTCTTCTGGCTACACCTCAAAAAAGTGTCAATTTTTAACCATTCCTTTCTCACCATCCTAAATCCTTTGTGAACCCCTTCCACTAAGACAGCAATTCCAGAGTCTGTTGCAGGACAATGAGAGTTGTGTGCCCTTACAGCTGCTTTGTGTGTGTAGACCCAAAAAGGTCCAGCTGTACTTCTAGCCAGAGTTTAGTCTTCTAATTTTGGAACCAATCTTCAGTGGAAACTTGAAGTTTCCTCACTCCAAAACAGTGTTTACAAGAAGACATGAAAAAAAAATTCTAATTTACAGGCAATATAAATATATGTATAACTTGATCCAAGAGCTTTATTTTTTCTTACTATGATGAACTTGTCCTGGCCACTCCCAGTGAGAGGTTTGACTCTGTGAGCCTGTCTGCATTGTAATTTCTGTGCTGCCAAGTTGCCATCTCCTTTCCCCACCCAGCAGAGCAAATACAATGTTGGATAGTCAAATCCAAAATATCATGTTTATGGAAATCAAATTGTCATGGCAACAGAAGAGGTCTTGCAAGTATTTTAAAAATAGCAGATTAACAAAACTAATTTATGAAATCTAAAACCCATTCTTTTATGAATGCTCTTAAACAAATAGAACAAATGGTTTTCTGCCTACAGAAGGCTTTCCTTTAATGCCATGATCTCATTTCACCATAGTGGCATTTGTAATACATATGCATGCAAATAAATACATATTTTAAACTTAAACCAGCAAAACTATTTCAGCTGGACAGTGTCATGCTAATGACCATTTAGCTTATTTCAGGTAAAATATTGTCACAAAAACACCTTAATTCATACTTTGTGAAATTACTGAACTTTTAACATAGTGAATTTGTGGCTCATTATAATCTATTTTTTAGTCTGTAATAAATCTCAGTTCTTCAAAGGCTTATTGACACTAACACTGAGTAAAAATGTACAAACACTTTTTTAAAACAACCTTCTAATTTGGTCCAATTTATTTTTTCCCCAACACAATCTCAAGAAAAATTTGACCATTTGGCCCTTTTGCAAGGGCACTTGTTTGTGTTTTAACTAAAACAAAATTATTATCCACAATCTCAAAGCATTTTTAAGTTTTGTGTGGATATTCACCAATGCCTGTGGCCAGCTGAGAGTTCAGCCCAGATAAACAACAACCTGGTGAGAGGCTGGATAATGACCTGTCACATTTAAAATCCCCTTCCCAAAGATGCCCTTAGTCCCCTGCACAATTCCTTGTATAAGCATTATTTCTGAAGTTGGAAATGTTGTACAGGATGAACCCCTGCAGAGAATGAGATTATGTTTCCAAGAATTCCTCTATTGATTGTATTCTCCATTTCCTCTAACAAGATTTGACCATGATCCACTCCAGGCATGTCCTTTGGGTATGTTTATACTGGGATTTTTAATTTAGGTTAGTGTATTGCCCATCAGTTTTCATCAACCACCTAATTTATATTTACTGTATTTCATGGTGCTATGCTCAAAGACGTGGCTGTCCATGGTTTGTCTAATATGGTGGAACTGTAAATTGGTTAGAAATTTATCCTTTTTTTGTAAATTTAAAAGCTCAGTATAATATTACCATTTTCCAGTGCTGAAAAATCAGATCCTCCAAAACTGAGAACTAAAAAAAAAAAAAAAGAAAAAAAAAAGGGAATTCATTCTTTCTTCCCAAAACCTCAATTTTTTTTTTCTTTTGAGACAAGATCATTATCTTCAAATCTTGCTCCACAGCCATAAGAGTTACATTTTTTTTCTTTTCCTGAAAGAAAAGATTCTCATCTAATCAAGAGCCTTGGGGGACAAGGTTCTAAGAAAACACCAAATACTGTGTGATTTGGGGTTGCCTTGCTGGGCCTTTTGAGGAGCTGTGAAGTAGTTAGAGAGAAATTGTTTGGTCTTTAACTCTTTTGGAATGGAAACACTGAGTTTGAACTGCCTTTATTGCAAGGTCTGCATTTCTGAAGGAAGGAAGGCTGAGAGCAGCTTCTAAGTGGTAAGATGGAGAGAGAAAAACTGTGGAAATGAGTATTTTAAATCAAATATTTGAGTTCTGCCCATTTATTTTTTCCTTGACTCTACACAGAATGAAACCTAAGTTTATAACATCAGAAATCAACAAGTGAAATATAACTAGATAGAATGGCATGTGATTTTTTTTTTTTTTCAGGTTCTTGCAGTATTTTCATTTTGGGCCTCCCTAGATAATATAAATGTTCCAAAAACCCTGGGAAGGGAAAGAGGGATTAACTTCTTCCCTTAATGAAAAAACTCCTTAACTTTAGCAGAACCAGGAAAACTCAGGTTTCATATCCCTGCAATCTCCAAAGCAAGGTCAATGACAGTAACTTTTCTTTCTCGTGTGAGGCTGAGTCTGTCAGTGTTTGAAAACCATTTGGACAATGGCTTTACTTATGTGCTTTAACTTAGCCAGCCCTGAACTAGGCAGATGATAATTGTAGGTCCCTTCCAAATGAAATAATCTATTCTGTTCTGTCTTTGACCAGCATCTTTGCACAGTGCTACAACCAAGTTTGTGCTCATCCACTGTGGTGCTGCCACTGTGTCACTTCAAGGTTGTGAAGTTCTATGATGAAGACAAGTCCTAAGACAGGAGAAAGGATGTCATATGTCAGACTGACCTTATCTTATTGCAAACCTTAGGACTATTTTAGAATCCCTTTACCATCCAATCACTTGTTTTTTCCACGATATTCAAAACTGGACACAGGCTCTAAAATTCACCTTTGTGCCAGACGCTTCTAGCTGCAGGTATATTTGTGCTCAGGGTCCTGCACACGGTTTCATGGGTAAGGAAGAGCCTGAGGAACCTGGTTTCTGCTTCCTGCTCCTCTGTGATCCTGAACAGTTCAGAAACTCTCAAAGTTCTTTTCATGGTGGAGAGATTAAATGGCAGTGAGATGCTGCAGGCAATAGCGCTTTATCAGGCTCTGCAAATCTCTCCAACACTCACTGATTCAGAGCAGGAGGAAATTCACTTCCTTCCTGTTATTCAGGCTAGGAAAAATTCACCTATCAAAAGCATTCTCCTCATCTAAGTTACTTTTATCTTCAAATCCTTTCCCTTGCAGCAAGAAGTTTCAGTTCTTTTGCCTTCTCACTGAATCCCTGCAAATGTACTTTTCTCATTCTGGACTTGGTTCTGTTTCTCTCCACATCACACCCTGGAACAGCCTTCTATCCACCTTAAAATTCAGCTGGTTTACTTGGCCCTTTAACAGCTCTTCTCTGCTGTCTGCTCCCACCTTCACTCTTAATCTTCAAGCACATCTGTCCAAAATGCATTAAACGACAAACAAGATTACAAGATGCTGAGCAAACCTCGTCTCCTTATGTGTTCATTAAGTAATGAAAATCTCCACAGAGCTGCTTCAACAACAGCAGTGAACAAAAACCACTGAACAAAAAATGTCCCTGGCCATTTCTTTTCGTGTTCTCTTTTGGTGGAAACAGAAGGCATGAGGGAGGCAGAGAAACTTGTTTGCATTTCAGCTGGTCTGGCATGGACAGCAATTCAAAGGCTGCAGCGCTGGATTAGCACACAGCCTGACAGGGAATTGAACCAAAAAGTCATTTGAAATGCCAGTGGAGCTCAACAGCTGACTTCTACCAACCGTAGCAAGTGAAGAGCAAAAACTAGCCAAAGGACAGACACAGTTCTAAATATTTGGACCGTGACTTGAGGCTGTGGTCACGAACAAGGCACCGGAGAGCTTTTGCTGTGTGTGCCCATAAATGCATTTGTAAAGGGGGGCACAGGAGGAGGATGAGTATGAGAGCACATACACGTGACCATCATGGCTGGGCAGACAAGCTCAAGGAAGGAACCCAGTGTTACACACAGGAAGGGAGGAAGAGGAATGTATTAAATATTCAGGCAAGTACGGGCATTGCAGAAAGCAACTTTTTGCCTAAAATACAGCAAAGCGTGCCATTCAACACTGGATTAAACTGAGGAGCCACGCCAGGTCCCTCAGCAGATAAAATACCTTCTTTTTCTATTTTTTTCTGATCAGATACACTAGGGGGAGTTGTCTGTTGTCTCAGTCAAGGAGCTACCAAGTTGAAACACTTCGGGATTTATTCAGATCACTAATTACCTGTGAACCTCTTATGAGTTTTCCAGGATTGATTGTCATTCTAGGTGATCCAGACACTTCATGGAACAAAAATATTCCAGACTACCCAGTGGTTGTAAGATTGTGGAATGACTGTTCAATACCATCTGGCAGGCAGGCTTTATGATACAATTAAGATTTCTCACTTAAATCTCTGTTATAAAAATAAAAGAAAGTAAAAGAGGAATTTAATGGCCTTCTACATACTGAAAAGAACAAAGACCTGCAGGTGCAGAAACCTCAGATTCTGCTGTTCTTGTGCCCAGCTTTACCTCACTGTGAGGATAATCTACAGCTGATACCACTGGTACCAGTAATGGAGCAGTAAAAACTGGATGCAAACATTTTATTGCAGATCTCATTTCCCACCTTGCAAAAGCACAGATCACCATAAAGAATTTCTTGACCTTTTCAAGTGGAAAATACAAAAGCTGACAAAGTGAAGTCTACTGGCAATAGGTTTGCTTTGTTTAATTATGCTCCCATGAACAAACATCTTGTTTCTGCACACTACCAGCATCACAGGCTGAAAGGCAATATTAGCTAAAAAACTGCAGCAGTAAAGTTCACAAAGTCACACAAACACTTGAGAAAACCTTTGTTTTCCACAAATGAGCTTGTAAATCACACAGATTCATTGGTTTGCATGTTTAAAAGAAAGAAAAAAAAATTATAATAAATACCAAAGGGAGTTTGAGATTTTAATGCACATAAGTCTGAAAGCCTAAATTTCTTTTTTGTACTGTTTGCTCTATTGTAGATAAGAAAATGTGTTTTTTCCTTGAAATTCTTTATTTTAATAATGAAGGCTATGGATGTTTGCTTGAGGCATCTATTTGCCATTCCAACCACAAAAATAATATGGGTACTGGTAATTTTCTGCAGATCTTATCCCTTCAACTTTCTCGAGTGTTGTGTTCTGTACTTCTATTCAGCTCTTTGGAGGGCTCATTTTGCTCAGGAGAGCCTTGGTTTCTAATGAGAAGATGCCTGGCTTCTATAAATTGGATATTAAAGCCACAGTCACACAGCTGAAGGTGCAGTGCTTGAACTCTATCGAGACTGAATAAACAGATGGCAGAAGACTTGTGATACGGGGCTGGCACACCCGGGAACGGGAGAGCTGCACTGTGGAACCGTGGAAGGAAAAAGTTCCGTGAATCACCTCTTCTTTCTGTAGCTGCTGTGAGAGGCTGTCACTCCTGAACTCCTCCAGGGGCTATTTCGTGGCACATGGGTGGCTGCTCTCCTATCCCTGCACTAACATAATTTGATGCTCCGTATTTCGATTACTCCCTGCATAAAAATAGTATTCACGTACAGCGCAGGCTGTGATCCAAAAGTCCTCCCCCTTCCTGACAGGAGGGATTAGTCTTGGAGAATACCTCAGACTTCCAGATCATTTCACTCACTTCTCACATTTCCCTCAAGTTCCCCCCTCCCTCCGTTTACCCCCTCCCACACACGTGATGTCGAGAGAAGGCAGAGCAGAGAGGAAGGAGGACAAGATTCCCATGGATCAGCTCCGGGAATGACAAGGAGCCAGACCTTCTCCCACGCTGACTGGCACACGGCAGCTCCAGGAGAACACAGTCTGCCAGCCGAAGGGCACGGCCAGCCCTCCTCCCGTGTGCCACCAGCACTGGGTGCTCCTCTCTCGCTGCTGGCACCTGCAGCTCCCACTCTCCAGAGCTCGGCACTGCCTGGCTTGGCCCTGATGCCTCAGAGCCTGCTCCAGACACCCAAAGCCAGAGCAGAGCTGGCCATGCCTGTGGCACAGCTGGAGCGCTGCTAGCCAAGGCACGATGGCTTTGCCACAGCACCCGCTGGCTCCTCCCTGTTCTTCCTACCCACTCTTTGCATGAACCGGAGCTTGGGACATCTTCGTTCCGGCTCAGCCCTACAGCCCTGTGAGACACAGGTGACAAAGGCTGCACTGGACCACGGAAAACTGAGCCAGAACATCTCCACGTGGTCGCGCCTGTCACAGCAAATGGAAGGAATGTGTCATTTTAAGGCTATTTGGCAAAACGGATTACAAGTAAATGGGCTAATCAAGATTTTTTTTTTTTTTTACACTGCATTTGGACTGAGTTTTAAGTTTTGGCAAAGCAGAATTTAACATATCCCTTGAAAAAAATTCCAAACAGCAAGGCAAAAGTTAACATATCAATAAAAGAATCCCTATGAACTACATCTTTTGTAATGTGTGTGGAATGAGTAGTTAAAACCCAGTTTACAATGCATCTTAAAACCTGCAGTTCTGGGTTATCACATAAAACTCTGAAAATTAACCAGCTGAAGATAATAAACTGACTGTAAACAAAGAGAAAGTGTTACTTCTCCTGTCCAAATAGAGTACTACTGCAAAACATAAATAACACAAAGGAAATATAAACCAGACATTTAAAATTCTCAGATTTTACTCTCACATGTGACTTCTGTAACAGGAAAAATAATTTAACTAAAAAATAGAGGCTTCCAGTTGCCTCTATTGAGACTGCCCAAGGATTTGGAAGCCTGCATCAGAGTGCAATTTCTGCTTGGATATCACTGCTCTGAGGCACAGGGCACTAATGAAAACCCAAATGCACCAGTCTCCAAGCAGTGGAAAACGTGATTTATTCAATGTTGCCCATTTTCTTGTCTACCCTGGTGGTAGACAAGTCTCTGACCCTTCTTTGCAATGGCAATGCAGAGTCTACACACAAATGACAACTACATGCAAGACAGATGAGGGATGAATTTAGGGAATGAGAAACAGGGGACTTCCATTAACACCTAAACACAGTCACACTCTCCAGCTAAGCAGGCAGAAATATACAGGGAGCCTGTGAAACATCATTTTAACATGTTATCAATCTGGACTACAAGAATTGATGGGAATTTTGCCATTTACTTCGCAGGGAACAGGCTCACATCCTTGATGTGAATACTTCACACCACTGCAAATCTTATCTATTTTATAAGCGTTGCTCAGCTCATTGAGATGGCTGAAGTGCAACAATGACACAAAATCTCTTTCTGCCTTGAACATTCCTGCCAGTAGATTCACGATCCTCCTGCTTCCCCTCGTGTGTGGGCTATGTGATACATGTCAGGATTGGGCTGTGTAAATAGCTGTATTCTAGTCAGGTGTGTCGTCTCAGACTAAGTTTTCTCTCAAAATGCACGTGATATTAGCAGCTTCATTAACAGAATGGTTCATTAACGTACAAACTAAGTGCCATGCTTTGCATACTGAGCTTGGGATGCATCTCTAAAACACTGCATTTCGCCAGGCTGTGGGGATGCCACAGGGAAGAATTCCTTTTCATTTGTAGTTTGGTTTGCTACTTTTGCAACAGGGTACCAGGAGAAACAGTGGCACAGCCAGTCAGATCCCACCTCTGAAATCAGTGCATCAAAGAGCAAACAAATTTTTTTAAAACCCAAATAGAATTAAAAACAGAATTAAAAACCACTTTGTGCTGGTCCAGCCTGCCAGTGGTTACACAACCAACACAGCTGCAGAGTCCAGATTCAACTCTCAGGCTTTCAACCAGCACAGACTGGAGCCCTGAGCACTCACCTTCAGGAAGGAAGCACTGTCTGCTGTCCTGCCTTTGGCACCTTCTGGATGAGAGAAGGCACAACTCTGGCTACCCCCAGGAGCACCCAGAGAAGAACTCCGGGCAGAGAACCACCCCTGAAGCCAATTCCAACATAAGCATGGCTTATGGGGACCTGTCCTACTGGGATGAAAGGAGAACACTGAGGGTTTTCTAGTGTGCTTTGTGAAGTGTCAGATGATTTGGGTAAGGAAAAGGGTGTTAGTCAGGCTTTTTTCCTGTACATCTACAGTGGTGATGAGGTGTCTTCAATGCCAACAGAAAACAGCACTCGCTTTGAAAACTCTGGTTTTTGAACTTCTCTCTCTGAAGTGGGAAACTAAGCGCCAGGAAACCTAAAGCCCAATGACAGAACTGAGCTCTAGAGTTTGTCTTTGATTCATCACTCCAGGTCCTTCAGGTGGCTGCACACAAGGGCTGGGCAAACAACACACCCAAGCACAGTGGAATGCATCTGGAGGCACACAAACACCAGTCTTTCTACAGGAAAACTCAGAGGTGTTTCAAAACGTGCAAGTTTTCCTCTGGAATGCATCCACAGGTTCAGAGTGAGCACGCTGGAATAGCAATGGCTTCCACATGTTGCACACACTGTCCCATCCATACATGGGTAGTACTTTAATCAGAACTTTAAGAATTTCAGATTTGTTAAAGAATTAAGCCACCTGAAGCACATGAAGCAATTAAAGGCAGGCAGTAGCCCTTTAAAAGCCGGGCTCGGTGGAGGATACTCCCCTATCACAAGGATGGCTTCTGTGGTGGCCACAGTAGCAGAAACAGCAGCCAGAAATGGACTATGAGAGTCTGGAGGTATGGGTTAATGAGTAATGGATTATTTTGTTTGTTTGTTGTTTTTATTGATATCGTTATTTTGCTTTCAGCTAGAATGCTTGTATTTAGCCTTGTATTCCAGGGGCTTTTGGAGTGTTCCAACTCTAAGCTCCTCTTGCAGTAAGCAATTCCTAATTCAAGTGGAGGAAAAGGAAACATAGGAAGGATGCAGCCACATCTTAGGGACCTGAGCACACTAGAGACTTTCTGCTGAGAAACTGTGAATCTCCAGTTTCTCTGGACAACGGTTCTAACATTTTCCAGAGGTCTCCTTAGA